>CM031870.1:10661218-10793337 GCA_018697195.1 Certhia americana
GCTGCGGGGTTCTGGCTGCGGGCTCCGGCTCGGGGGTAGTGCCCGCAGAGCTCCGGCTCTACCTGGCTCAAGGGACGGCTCTCCACGGCCGCGCTCGGGAGCCCTGGGCAGTGCCTTGTCAATACCTCCCGTGTCGCGAAGGGGACATGGGGAGAGAGAATTTTCTGCTACTGTAACCTAATTTTACATTAACTTTTAATTCAAGATAATCTAATAAACGTTAACCATTTAGAAGGAAGGAGATGTCTTTTCATTTGGCTCAGGAAATTAAGGGGCAAAAGTTCTGGGTTAAAGCCATTAAAATGATAAATAATAATATAACGAATAGAAATATAAACACTAATTTTTTTACATAAACAATGAAATTAATTTAAATGTAAGTATTATTATGTATCATAATATAGGATTATTATAATCCTATATATCAATATATAGGATTTTCCCTATGTAGTTAATTTATATGCTAGGCATTTAACTTTTAGCTTTGATTCCACTCTTAAAAGTCAGAAGTAAGTAATGTTTGCCATAGGCAAGAAATGATGTTGCTTCCAGTGGAGCAGGGAGAAGGAACAGGTTACAGGAATTCTCTCTTTGCTGTGCACTGAGCCCCACTGCAATGAGCAGATGTTTCCCTGTTGACTCCAGCAGTCAGGCCCCATGGGAGCAGCTGATGCTGCATGCTAAAAATCCTTTCATTTCCTTCCCTACCTAGGAATGGCTGTTTTAGGAGCAGATAGTATTATATAATTTATATGTACATGCAAAAAACCAAATATATATATAGCAAACAGATGTAATAGTGTAATTTTTTTCCTCATTGTTTTTCCCTTTTTCTAATAGTGAGGAGTGAATGTTACCCTTTGATAAACCCCTTTTGGCATGAGAATGCGAACATCACTGATTCACACAGACAGCTTTTGTGTGAGTAGAGTTTATATCATTTTATATTTCCATCCCCCCTTCCCTCCCTCCCTGGCCACTTACAAGGACTCATTTCTGATTCAAAGGGGGAATTCTCTGAGAAATTGTTTTGACTTTGCTTCTGTACAATATCTGTCACTGCCTGTGGTCTTCAAATGTGTTTACTGTTGAAATAACCCTCAATAACCATTTGATGACAAGTTCAGCTAATTTCTTCCACAGGAGCAGGACCTCTTTGACTGGAATGGCACAGGAAGGTACACAATTGTTAAAAATAAAAGGTGAAAGTGTTCACAATCACCTCAAAGGAGTCTGATCACTGGAAATGCTTAAGAACACATTTAAACTAATCTTTAACATAGCTACTTTTCTAGAATTTCAGTGGGATTCCTAGTACTGATAAAAGACTTAAGTATGTAAGAATTTAAGAAAATAAAACAGTGTTCAAAGTCTTTGAAGAACATTGTGTTCAAAAACATTAAGCTTCTAATGTATTTACTTTCTTTCCTTTAGATTCATCTGTTAATGCCAGAATGTTTTCAAGAAGTCCAGACTGAACATTTTCAAATACTTTCATCTCCTAGAAGACAATTTACCATCTTTGCCTCATATATTCAGCACAATCCTTTCCTCACACCCCCTCGTTTATGGGCTTGCTTTTTACAATATTCTTATTTACTTACCTCTTCTCCCTGACTCTGCAGAATACATGCATTCATCCTGTTTCTTAAAGTAGAATTCTTTCTCTCAAAACCAGCCATTCCCTAGGCTCCAGAGAGGCTTAAAGTGTCTTTAGTTTCTTGGAGCAGCATCTTGTGGTCCAGCTGCAGGTGCAGTACACAAAGGCAGCCTGGGAGGTGCTGATGCTGCTGGGGCTGTGTCACAGCTGTACAGGGAAGGTACAGTAGGAGTCAGATCCCAGTGAGCTACTGAAGCAGCTATATAAACACATCAGCAGGTTCAGGACTTACAGCCCAAGATGTGTCTCTGTGCTTTCAAACAGGAAGTGCCATTTCTTTAATCTTCCATGCTCAAAACAGGGCTGTAGCTGCTCGATGGTACTGAAATCAGTGGAAGTCATTGTCTGCTGGATCACTCGAGCCTTTGGGGGGTCAGCATTAGCTGAACCTGCCTGATCATGTTTTAGGTGTCAGCACCTTCACTGTTACGTTGGTAATAGTCCAACATTTCAGGATGAAACAATTTGTTTCTCAAAAGTTGTGTGCATATTTGCAAAAGGCTACTTTTCTCTGGTGAGAGATTGCAGCCCTTCAGTTAAATAACAAAACAAAACCAAAAAGCAGTGCTCTTTTGGTTATAAAAATGATGTTGGCTTGGAAACAAAGGACAGCTCTTTGTGAGTCATGAAGTGTAGGAAAATAGTTGATATGAATAAAACTTGTATTAATAATTACGTTTACAGACGCTTCAGGGCCTTGGAAAATTTCTTCTCTTGCATTCACATCAAGTGCTCTTTTTATGTTCCTGGAAAAAGACTACAGATCTGCAAAGACACTTGCATATTTTATTATAAACAGGCATAGTCTACCTAAAAATGAAAGAAGAAACCAAAGATACTTCAACTGAAAGAAGCTGTTTGATTTGATTGGAATGACCTGCTGAATTAACCTTTTGATTGTTTTTGTTTAGTTCAATGCAGTTTCAGTGTGGTGAGGCTACGATCCTCAGCAGTAGCAGCTGAACATAGAAAGAACCATGTTAGTACTTCATCCTTCTAGGAAATACAGATATATTTAAGTCACATTTAGATTCATCAGGTCCTGAGATAGTACCTTCTACATCAGCCTTCTTCTTCTTTCTTAAATGTTTCTGACTGTGTGTCGCAGTAGGGAGACTGACAAGTGACAAGACACAGCTGTGTTCATGCACAACTGCCAACTTTATTATTGAGGTGCTCCCTCTTTTATAGGGACTTCAATTTTCCTGCTCTAACCCCTGCTTGGTCACAGGTGTTAACTCTGCCCAGCTCACTGGCCAATGATGTGAGTGCATCCATGTTTCATAGGTATTGGCTGAGGTTGCCTGTTGGAACTTGAATCTGACCTGTCCAGGGACTTGTTTATTCCAATTCCCTAATGAGCTAGGCTGGTTGAGTAAGTGACTGTCATGGCCAAATTATTTGTGCAGCTGTAGACCAGCTATACTGTCACAACTGTGGCCATATTTAGGCAGATCATGGCAGACCATCTTCATCTACAACATACTTTAACAAGAATTTTAGAGGGAAATTCTGTGATCATGTGTAGTGATTGCAGTGTAGTTACAGCATTTTCTCCATCTGCTGCTATATGTGGCAAACAAGCTAATTGCACGGCTTTAAATGGTTACTTCAAAAAGTTACATTTTTCTCTCTGTGTGTCTGTGAGGCACAGTCACATAGGATTAATCTTATTCCATCTAGCTGTACACACATATTTCTCACTCTTTGATTGGCACTGAATTGCATGAGCTCTGGCAGCAACAAACAGGTTTATTTCTGATTATTCCTGAAAAGACTTTAAAGGACAGTCTCCTCAAGAAGGCACTTAAGTAACGTATTGGTCACATCCCTCATTCTCCAGAGGGATGAATGCCTTTGAATGCATTTGAATGCCTTTCCTGGCATGTCTTAACTAGACACAAGTGCCAAAGAGATTGGAGAAACTCTTTATGTGAGCACAAAGAGCTGGGCCTAAGTGCAAACAGAAGTGCTGGCCACTGCCAGAAGACAAACCCTTCATTAGAGAATGAAAATCCTCCACGGTCCCTTCCTCTACATTTCCAATATCTCCCCTATTCATCCCAGCAGATTCCTTTTAGGCTTATTGTGTACTTCAAACTGAGCTCCTGGCAAATTAAAATAATTGGGTGCACGAGTTAAAATCCTGTGCTAGCAGCAATATTACCCAGGCAATCAACCTAGGGCTTGTTAAGCCTGGGACTATGATATATTTTCACATCACAGGAGCACTCTTGAACTACTCCTCTAATGGAATAGACACAAACACGCTGTCTCCTCTGCATTAGCCTTCCATTTCTTCTCCTAACCACTCCCTCCAGCTACACATGCAGTGTTTATCCTCTCTCCCCCTCAAAACATGATGGATAAAATATTTCCCTATTACAGATTACATTATGGCCTGGTTATTTATTTGTTTAAAACATCAGCCACTGTCTAAAGAAAATTACTACTTGACTGCCTACCACTAGCTTTTCTGAAAGTTCTGTGTTAATAAAATTCTTTTTTCAGTGGAGGTGTATGCGTTCCTCTGGCCCAAACAGGAATAAAATGAAAGTATCACTTTCTGTAATTTAGACAGTTATTACAGTCTCTTGGTGACTACTAGGATTAAAGATAGCCCTCTGAAAATTCCCCTTAGAATTTAAATTTGTCAGCAAAGACACCTCTGATATTTCGCCTTGCCATGTGTTCTCCTGTGCCAGCTATGACAGACAAGCAGCGAGAGCAACATTTTTCACAGTGAGCTGAATCTATCTCTCTCTAAATGACAAAATAAGGATGTCACTGACTTCAAAGGAGTTCAGAGCAGCTTTTCCATCTTCCAGTAGCAGAAATGTAACGTCAAAAATCAGATCTAGATGTTGAGGATCACATACAGAGGGAGGGAAGCTGCTGAGTAGAAGGAATGGCAGCACTTAATCAGCTGAAACCTTTTTCCCAAGAGTCTGAGCTTTCTAAAATAATTTCTAAACAGGAAGGAAAAACATGAACAAGAAAACTCAAAAAAAACTGGTGAAAAGTTGCTCTTAGATATTTTTGTCATATAAATATTTTCTATTTACCAAAGCCTATGTTGTTAAAAATGAGTAAATACCAGTACAGTATTAGCTGAAGGCATCTCCAGTATAATCCTCGTAAAATGAAAAATATTATAAAGACTTCCATACAAAACCAGACAATTTCTCTTGAATCTCAGCTTTGCACTTGAGCTGCTTCAGGATCCCACCAGCACTGCAGAGCTGGAGTTATGAAAAATAATGTGAGAGGTACTGCTGTTCTTTCTTACTGTCTGTGTGACACACAAACCATCTGCATTCGCTACCTACAAGGTAAGAGTAAGCCTCTGGCAGTCCTGATTTTTGGTCAAGAGACTTGAACAACATGGCCAGTGATTGGTTTCCTTTTGCAGGTCCATTTTTAGTGCTCTCCTCTAGTCCTGACCCATTCAGAAATGAGTACTTAATGGATGTGGTTACTACTCATATTGTTTTTCCTCTTATAAAATCAAGACTGGAATGTGCAGCTGCCCATGCACAACTGCTTAAAATATTCTCCCCAGAGTATTTTTATATTTTCTTTTTTAGACATGAATGTAACTGGAACCCTGACACTACAGCCAAGTTTGTGCTTCCTGAGGGGAAGCAATCTTTGCAGCAGAGGCAGTTCTGGTACCTCAGTTGTTTTAATGTAACAGCTACCTTGGTTTCTTCCTCAACAAAATGAGTTTAATAGTATAGATAAACTTGTCTGAATTTCCTTATAGCACATGGACCCTGTAACAATCATGCACCAGCTGCTTTCACACTTTACCCTGCTACTCCTGGTCCTGTTTCAGTTTTACTGAATTGTAGTTTATAATGTTGTAAAGAAGTCTTTATTCTTTGGCCACCCTGACATTTTTTCCTGAGGCATTTACAGTTTTTTGCAAATTTTCTTTTGGTTGTAAGCAATTCCAGAGACCAAGTGAAATAAGACCCAAATGATGCACATAGAAATTTTTGCTTAGTTGGTCTGGTAGATGTGAACCTGTTTCTGAGCAACAGTTCCTTCAGAGAGGTGCCAGTGAACATCTGCTTCAGTACTTACAGTAGATATTACTGTAAACACATATAGAAATCTGAGATAACTTCAGCACCACTGCAGCTGAGGCCTAATAACTGACAAGTTCTGATGAATGTTCTTGTTTTCAGATTCATTGGTACCACAGCAACAGAATGTCAGCCATGGTGCATTGCTCATATTCAACCCATTCCAGCTACTGGAGTTTTTGTCAGTGCCACCTGCTCCAGGTCTAGCATAATTTTATTCCTGCTATCTGCAATTGGTATTCCCATTTAGCTCAGAGGTTTTTTGAGAAAAGCACAAAGCTAAAACATGTAACTCCATCAGAGCCTGGCTAATCATCCTGGAGACCCCTAACTCTGTGAGCAATCCTCTTCCATCACCTTTTCTCTGTTGGACAGGAGGGAATCCAAGCCTTCCTGTCCCTGTGGCCCAAGCCCAGAAGACTCACATTTGGCCACAGATGAGTTCTTTCAGTTGTTCATTGGTTTTTAAAATTGTTTCCTTGCTTTTTTCCTAGCTTCCAGGTCAGACTTTCTCTGTTTCTTCCTGGCTTTGCCAAGTCTTTCTGGAGCAGCCCCATTGATTTTAACAACTGCCAGGAGTCTGTTTCAGCTGGAGACTTTTGTCTTTCTAACTGGCTGTTTAGTTACTGCTGGGTAAGATAAACAGCTCTTAATTAAGAAGCTCAGCTCAGAATAGCTGATGCTATTTGGTGTATTTCTGATGAGGTGATATTACAGATTTCTAGGCACTATTTGCTATAATAAGCTGTGCAAACAAATCCAAAGTTAGTTTGAAGAAATTAAGCTTCAAGCTGTTAAGAGGACATAATTAACAAAACTGCTGGGCTTGCGCTTGGTTACTTCTGACACCGCTTAGTGTTTTTATTTCATTCCACAGATTTGTCTTACAAACAACTCCTCAACAACAGTGTTGGGTGGTAACTTAGAAATGCCTGCCAGATTCTCAGATGTGGACACACACTGCAGATGTCATTCTTACAGATATTTGGCCAGACCTCTAAGTAAAAGAGCTTCAGCTAACTAATGTAAAACTTGAGTAACTATAATTAAGCAATCTGATTTTTTTTTCTTCAAAAAAAGGGAGTGCTTTTAAAAAGTTTATGAGTTTGTTTTAGTATTTCCAAGATGAAACCATTGGATCTTTCATGTTGGACTAACAGGGAACTCAGGTATTGAGAATTAGATGTGGGAAGCTGAATTCTGTTTTACAAGAAAGTGCATATGCCTCTTCTTGTGTAAAATGCTTAGAATGTTTTTTTTTCCAATACTAGATTAATTTCATCAATATGAAGACAGTTATGTGTTTAATACATAATACATAAACATGTATTTTAACAGAAGCTAAAAAACCCACTAAAATGACTGCAAAATTAATGTTTTAATTTCTTTCACAGATGATTATTGAAGACAGAAACCCAGTAAAGATATTTTAAGTCATGTTCTTCTATAAACTAATTCTGTTCCTTTAATCAAGGAATATAATGGCATAATATCATATGCCAGATGGCATGAATTCAGATTCCTGAGTGGTTTCCATGGCAGCATTTTAGAATAAGTTTCCCAGGCAGTTGCAGATTTCATAGTACAAATGAGCGTTAGATACTGAACTTGAACACTGGAAATTATAAAAATACTATTTAACCAAATAGAATCCACTAAATATTTGATTTTAAAAAATCTCCTGGTGATTAATGAGAAATGTGATCCCAGCTGTGGGTAGGAAAAGTAATGCTCTGTCACAGTTGCGTTTATGGATTTCAGCTGAGCTATCCTTATACCATTTTCACTGAAGAAGGCATAAAAGTCAGAGTTATTCTGATATTGCAACTGTCACAGATCAGTAATGTAATCTAGGACACTCCCAAGGATGCTCTGGTATTGTTTTCCTTTCCCTTTCCTTCACAAAGTTCTGTTCTGAGTTGTGTTTTGCTCACCAGCGTGTCCTGGCTCAGGTTCAGTAGCTGAAATCACACCATGACAAGAAATGTCAAAGAAGCAGCAAGTTAGTGCTGCTGATCTGAGGTGGAGTTAGTTAACAGTGACCTGGACTGGTGAGGGACACCTGGAAAATCACAAGGCAGAGAGCCAGCCATGAACTTTTGTTTATGTTTGTTCTCTCAGCAAGGCCAGGTCTGAGGACAGAGACAGATTCGTACATTCATACTTTTCAAGTGTTAATTGTCCTCCCCAAGCTTTTTCACCTTTTATGTGCAAGACCAAAGCAAAGAGGATGCATGGATATCAGAATGGTGGGGAGTAATCAAAATGAGACCAAATAACCTTCAACAAGCTCAAACATAGCTGAAGACCACACTCATGTTGCTGCTGCCTCTCTAGAATTTGAGAAATGACTTGGCTGCCCAATTTCTATTCTGTCACATTGTGTTTCATCACATCCCCAACAACCACTTCCAGCCACAAAAAACTCCTGAACTAAGTTCCATGGCTATTTCTCATCTTCAAATTCAGCTAAGATTTGCAGGCAGTTTGGACATGCTGGTTTGTTCCCAGTAAGCTGCAGATTGATCTGGCTGTTAGCATTGAGAATTGCTTTATGCATTTGTTTCTTGGCCAGGAACAGCAGCTGTGGCCAGTTTTGCTGAAGAAAGGCCCAGGGAGTGTCCTCAGCTTCAGAATCAAAGAGAGAAAGTACTCTCTTCAATGCAGAATGTTGAATTAATGATTTCCGAGCATCAGCTGGTCCTGATGTGGGCATATGTGAGATTGAATATGAAAAATATAATACCAGTGTAAATAAGCAGGAAAAAAAAAAAAAAAAGTCACTTCCCAAAAATTTGCCAATTTTTTTTTCTTTTTTTTCTTTTTTTTTTTTTCTTAGCATGTTCTGTGATATGCAAAACAAATATTTATGCCTGGAAAACACATTCTAGTCAAGTACAGACATCAACAGTGTTTGTCTTGATGCCATGCAGACCCTTCCTAACCTTCCAGTCTTCTGGAACTGAACAGAGACATGTACACAATTGTGTCTGATCTTTATAATGCTTCTGTAGAGGATGAGCTGGATTAGCCAGTGGCAGATGCAGTACCTTCAATTCTGTGAGCAATTACAGTGACTTGAAAATAGTGATGATTTGATCACACGCCAACTGTGAAGTTTTAAGTGATTCCTTTTCCTAAGCTAATGGTGTATTGTTCCTCTGTGAAATTAAATGAGACAATGAAGCCTAGACCTCCTCAGAATATGTATTTTATATTTTCTTTTCTCCATTACTCTGCACTTAACTCTGGTATGAAATGAATTTATACTGAATTTTTTTTTGTTCTTATTCTAAAAGAAAGGTAGGGTTGAATGTTGTATATAGATTGCATCAGAGGGAACAATGACACAGTAATGGTTTATGATGGAAAAAACACAGTAATATGAAAAAGTACATAGCAACCGTCTATTTACACAGCTATTAAAATGTTATAGGGATCAAGAAAGACTAATGTAAAACATTTAGCATGGGAGGAAGCAAGCAGGATAGGTTAATGCACTTAGTGAAGCTGCTGTAGAAAACAGTCACAGACAGAATCAGAGCTGCATGGGAAAATTTACCTCTAGTTGATGGTCAGCTGCAACAAAGGAAAAGGTCAACAATTTGCTACATCAGTGCAGCAGAAGACATGTGACAGAAGAGAAACTTTTAAACAAAGCATGGCTGGATCTCACCTCCCAAATTGAACAGTGTGATTCACATAACAGGGCTACTTTTTATTAAGGTTGCCAGTGCCTACGAGGTATGCAGTGCATCATCTGATATCCAGCTGGCTCAAGAACTCAGAACAGTTTAATTGCTCATATATATATATCTGTGTAGACATACCCTTTATATCTGTGGTCTCTGTTTGAAACACAGGCTGTGATCCTGTGAGTGTTTGTTCTGCATGTTACCTTTTCCTCCATACCATATGTTTGTCCTGGAGATTTACACTGAAACCCCAAGGGTGTCCAATTTCTTGTTTGTGCATCACAGAATGAGACTTTGATCCTGATCAGAGGCTCTGCACTTAATAATTAATGGTACATCCACTGACACTGAAATAAAATATTACCATATTAACATTCTTCATTTTTCTTCAGACATGCATGGAACATTTGTCGTCCTGATGCCACTCAGCCTGATACTGATGATTTTTGGAGGAATGACTGGGTTCATCAGTATTCTGGCTAGGGCCTACCTACTGCTCCTAATGACGGGACTGCTTTTCCTTTTTGGAGGTACTAAATCAAACTCCTGGCCTAACTGTTTCAGATAACGTGAGGTTGTATTTGGGAAATATCACTTTATTTCCCATGGAATAAAAGCCAACCAGGAAACTGCTTTCAGAATAATGCTGTTGTTAATTCATCTGGTGTATGCTGGTGTCCTGACTCTGGAATAGAGCTACTTGGGAAAGGCAAATATTCCTCCTTGGGGAGTCAGGGACCCTCTGAACGACCTGAGTTTGCTGTGCACATTAACACAAAAGATTTAATAACTTATCAGCATGGTGTACAAATTCTTTACAAATAGGGCAATGGAAAAAGTGCTGTGGAATTACTAAATTGTAGGGTTGCACCGATTTTGCAATTATTAAGAAAACTGATGTTTTTAAAAAGACATTTGCATTGAGTTCCTGAAAATGATCTTGTTAGGCATTCCTCGGTAAGCCTCACTGCTAGTTTTGATCTAGAGTGGTGTCCCCAAAATGTGAGTCATAAAAGGAAAACGCCAAAAGTTATTTTAGTTGGAGTGTAACATTTCAATTTGAAGCTAGTAAAATGCTTTTACACTTCTTTTTATTTTTTTTTTTGTTTTTTTTTGCTGTGTCCGAACCCACTGTGTTTTAGAAAGTAATTTATTAATTAAAAAACCTACAAACATTCTGTCAAAGTAGGAAAACTGTGTTTAAATCTGCCTTTTCTGTTCCAAACAGATTTCTGGTGCTGTTTCACAACATAACTTAAAACCAGAAATCTTTCCTGACAGAAAAGGGGATCCTCTGAATTGGCTCTCATCAACTGCTTATACTGTCCAATTTTTAAGAAAAAAATGCTAAGAGATTGCTGGAAGCAAATATTGCTGTCTCAAAGCCTTGACTGAGCTTTTTTAGTCTGAAATGCTCTAACAGAGATCAACCGTCCCCCATTATGATTGTCTCCTAAAAAGAAGAACAAGTTCTAATTCCTCAGAACAGCCAGAAATTGGCTGAATAGGCTGGTGTAAAACTGCTCCAAATAGTCAGTGGAAGATGAAAAACTGTGAAATGCCAAGCATGATTATCCACTAAGGAGTGGAGCATGAGGCCTTTCTAAGCCATTTGGGGCTGCAAAGCGGGGAAGGAAACACAGAGACAGTGTCAGGAGAGGGCTGTTCTGGGGATGAGAGATGTTCTGGGGATGCAGCTGGTGCAGTTTCCCAGGAGAACATGAACAGACTGTGGAGTGGCTTTTAGTTGAGACCAGCCCCCCATCCTGCTCTGGCTGGATGCACAGAACAGTTTTGTAGGACACTCAAATTCACAAAGTTGAATATAAGTTAGATAGTTCTGTCTCAGCAGAAAGAGATATTTGGAGAGGCCATTCCAGAAATGTGGGTTTTTTTTAAATCCTCAGAACTGGTATGTTCCACATGTCAGGACATCCTATATATTTCCCCGTTTTTTAGAAAGTGGAATCACAGAATCCAATACACTTTGTTGAAAATGTCAACAAATCAATCTTTTCCATTTCTGCTGACAAAAGGTATGAAGTGATCTTTTTCTCCCTTTTTGCAGAAGGCTAGAATAAGGTACAGGCATCATATGATGGTAAAATTCAGGAATATGAGTATGAATTTGGACTGATGAATAATCCAGTACTCTTTTGTCTTGGTTTGCCTATAATTAAACATTAATTACTGGCAAAAGGGGAGACTCATCAAGACTTACTGCAATTTAACAGAAAGCTGTACTAAAATTTTCTCCCTCAGTAACAGATAAGATACTATTTTGTCCCGAAAGTGTTTCAGTATTTACTTTCCCTGAGCTGCAGTCCTTTTATTCAGGGCCTTGTTACTGGATCTTTCCTGCTGCTGATCCAGTAAAGCAGTGACTTTTGTTAGTACTTGTCCTTTGACTGACAGAGATGCCACACTCAGCATGTAGTGTGTACCTATTCCAGAAGTGCCATTCCCTATGTTTGCCACATTTTGAACAGTCCTTTCATTCTGAAAACATCTGGTTCCTTGTTTGAGTGTCTTTATTAATTTATTTTTAGTCTGTCCCAAAGATGTCTTTGACTCATGTCTTTGGAAGCAATGGATAGTCATAACAACACAACACTTGGTGGAAGGTGATAGTGAAGACCAACAAATCTACACTGAACACTTAAAACTGACAATACTCAGAAAACTGCCTCAATTCAGTGATCTGAAATGCAAGAATCTCTGTCTCTGTGGGCTTTCTAGCACACAGGGAGACAACTGTACATAGTGCTCAGCTGGAGGAATCAGGATACATAATAATACAGTACTGAAAACAGAGATGCACATGCATTAGATATCTGTAATATATAGGACACGATTTTTATTGTGGGAGGCTTGTTGCCAGACTTTGTGATTCAGTCTTTGACAGTGGGACATGTTATTCACAGTGGACACAAATAACCCTGCCTTTACTTCCCTCTCACCCTCATTCCCCAAGAAACCAACCTCAGCTAGATTTCAAAGATAATCTGTAAATCTGGCCTGGCTAGAGTAGGAAGGAGTGGCAAAGAGGCCCTAAGACATATACAACTGATTGTTTTTAATTTCTTTTTAGTGGCTGCTAAGTAGCTGAACATATTTCTCTTTTCAGCACTTGTTACCCTTACAGGGATCAGTGTCTACATTGCATATTCAGCTGCTGCCTTCCAAGAAGCTGTTTGCCTCCTGAGGAGCAAGGATCTCCTGGTGGAAATCGATATCAGATTTGGCTGGTCCCTGGCACTAGTCTGGATTTCCTTTGTGGCAGAAGTGCTCACTGGCGCTGTGTTCCTCCTGGCAGCAAGAGTTGTGGGTCTGAAACAGCAGCGTGAACAGGCTTTATGAGCAACAGGTGCCTTTACACCAACAGAGCCTTGCAGAGCCTGATAATTTGGATTACTTGGTCCATCTGGTCACTAGGAGTAATAAGAGTGGCAAGGCTGAGTATCTTGTCAGCTCTTGTAAGCCTTTTTCCTCACAGGTGGCTATAAAACACAAAAATTCTGGTAAATAAGTGAAACATTTCAGGTGTTGTCAATTAGGAAACCCTTGTGTGCTTAGAGGTGCATTGCAGTGTTTGTATTTTCAGGATAATTTCAGCTGACAGCTCATCAGACATCTCCATTCATTGCTTAAAACAAGGCAGATTTCTTGCTTTCTTTTTTCTTTTCTGCTGTCTCAGCAAAGTGCCTCAGAGTACCTTGCAGGCCAGATTTTGGTTTCTCCTGAGAGTTCTAAGAAGGATGTGGACCTGTTGGAGTGAGTCCAGAGGAGGCCATGAAGATTCTCAGAGGACTCAGCAACTCTGCTCTGCATAGGGACTGGGAGAGCTGGGGCTGTTCAGACTGGAAAATTCTGAGAAGGTTCTGGGGAGACCTTAAAGCCCCTCCCAACACATAAAGGGGCTCCAGGAGAGGCTGGGGAGGGACTTTGGACAAGGGCCTGGTGGTTGGAACTAGATTGTTTTCCACATCCTTTCCAACCCAAACCAATCCAGGATGCTACAGTCCTGCAGATGGTAGTGGCTGTGATGCTGAAGTTCTCGAGTGCAATGCAGTGGTGAGTGCACTGCAAGAGAAAGATACAGCTGTTTTCCAGATGTTTTAACTGCTGGAGACAGCCCCAGTCTTTCAATGATCAAGCTAATGTTTCTTTCCTTCAGCTTATTACTAGCTGCTTTTTCAGCTATGCAAAGCAGAAGATGTATCTGATGTATTTTCCAGTTTTTACTTTGCAGTCTTGATGATGATTCTTTTTCAAGAAGTTTGTGCACATGCTTTGTGCTAGAATGTTTATCTTGTGCTGAAACCACTGAGTAAACTGAACATGCAGGACATATGAATTTCATTTTGGGTGCCAAGCAATCTAGTTTTTCCTCTAGGCAGTAGCATTTAAGAGGACATTTACTTCAGTGCCCACTGAAGTTACTGAAGAAATTTCCCCCTGACTGCTGTGCTGAATAGAGAATGACTTGAATGTGATAACAGCTTCACTCCATTTCTGTTAGATCATGTATTTCTGGAGGCCCTCAGCACACTGCAGTACAGGACTGACTCAGGACTGACTCTCTGTCATTGGGCAAGTACCTTGTACATTCTCCAGCAGCACAAAGGGCATCATTCACCTACCTCTGTTAAACAGCAGAACAATTTTATCAGTGTGTCATTTTAAAGATTGCACATTCACTCTTACTGAGCTCAGCTCTAATCTTAGTCCCAAAGTACCAATTCTTTTATGAAAAAATAGTAGCAGAGAGCTCCTGAGAGCTGACAGTTTTTGGAGATAGAAGGGAGCATTTTAATGTCACATTGTAAATGGAGAACTGAGCCAGGAAACTTGTAAAAGGCCACATGAAACCAGAGTTTCTGAATCCTGGGTGAAGACCTTATTTGTCAGATCTTGCTTTTTATCAGAATTAAATAAGGCTCAAAATCCTGAATGGACTGAGTGGTAGAAATTTTGTGACTAGCCAGTATAATTTTGTAATTCTTAGTTGCTCCCACATTGGCTTTTGGGTATTTTCCATGTTGCCTTATGTTGGGACCATGTAAGTAAGTCATTTTACAAGTTAAAACATATAAAATCAGCTCTATAATAAGTGTAAGAAAAAATCCTTTGTAGTCAAAATCCATGTGCTTAAGTGAATTATGTAAAATGTAATTCTCTGTTTTGGTGCTGGTGAAACTATTTATAAAGAAATTTCTATGATGTTACTCAGACATTACTGTAAGTTGTAACAATAAAATATCTTCTGAGTTATTTTTGAATTTTTATTACAGATGTTATTTTAAAGTTCTGAGTGTTGTAAAATTAAACAAAATCACATCTCAAAGTAGGAATTATTTACCAAGACACTCTGCAGATTTATTCTACTGTTTTTATGATGCTTTTGAAGTTCCTGTGTCAGATGTAGTAGGTATTTAAAAGATATTTACACAGCTGCAATATGAAATACTCAAGTGATCAAATCTAATTAGAAAGCAAATGAATCTGTTATTGAATTAGAGCAATTCTCATTTCCATGGCTCTCCTAAATTTCTCATTCTGGTTTCCTGCAATATCTGGCACAATGGTAATAAAGAGTATTTTCTGCTCCTGAACATTTGCACAACTCCTGAATTTCTTTGAAATTCCTTCTGAATACAAAGAACAAAAGATGGTTTGGAATAGTCACATTAGCATTGAACATTTTGAAAAATTATACCGGGAAGAGAAAACATCTTAGAAAGGACTTTATGTAATTTGAAACAAACAACCTTATCATCTTCTTCCTCTTACTGAAATTAATGTTTTTTTAATACCATGTTCTTTGCTGTGTTTTCCCTAAAATACTTTACTGAGGACAGAGACTGCTCCCATTACTTTCTGGTGAATTGCAAACTCATTGGTAATTTGCCACATCGAAAGTGAAGAAAAACAGATGTACAGAGCAGAGCAGTCTGAGGGGGCAGAGTGCACACAGCTCCTGTCCAACACCAGGCACTTCCTTGAAGGGTGGCAGAGAAGGATAGGGGAGGTCAGAATAACCCTTGAACGTGAAAAATGTGGCGATATACAAGATATTTAGAGGCCATGCTGGTGAATGTAATGTAGACATGAAACCACAAGGATTCAGTGTGTCTGTGCTGTCCCCGAGCTGGCACCTGCAGAGCAGTCTCTGTGTCCCTCTGATGGCCAGAGGGACAGCACTGGTTTAGACACAGCTTCAGCTAAAGGAGCCCCATGCATTTGTTATCACTGATACACAGCCAATAGTCCTGTGGGGATGCCAGGTGCTGTCAAATTCACTCTTTCACACCCTCCTCAACTGGACAGGGGACAGAAAATCTATTGCATTTGGGACAAGGTAAGGGCAGGGAGAGGTCACTTGCCAATTACTGTCACGGGTAAAACAGACTCAACTTGAGGAAATTAGTTTAATTTATTAACAATCAGGGTAGGAGAATGAGAAATAAAACCAAATGTTAAAACCACTTCTCCCCACCCCTCCCTTCTTTCCAGGCTTAACTTTATGCAGTTCTTTACCTCCTGCCCCCTGAATGGCACAGTGGAACAAAGAATAGGGGTTCAGTCTGATCATCACATGTTGCTTGTGAAGCATCTTCCTCCTCAGGGAATGGACTCCTCACTTTCCCCCTGCTCCAGCACAGGGTCCCTCCCAAAGAACACAGTCTTTGATGAACTTCTCCAATGAGTTCTTCCCATGGGCTTCAGTTCTTCACAAACTGCTTCAAAGTGGGGCCTTTCCAGAGGCTGCAGTCCTTCAGGAACAGGATGCTCCACTGTGGTTTCCCTGCTGGGTCATAACCCTGCCAGTAACTCTGCTCCAGCATGGGCTCCTCTCCCTGTGGGTCCTGCCAGGAGCCTAATCCAGCACAGGCTTCCCAGGAGATCACAGCCTGCTTTGGGCATCCACCTTGCTCCAGTGTGAGGTCCTCCTCAGCTCCAGGTGAATCTCTGCATCCTGGAGCACCTCCATGGGCTGCAGGGGCACAGCAAGGGAATCTCAGCTCTGGCCCCTGGATCACCTCCTGCCCCTTCTCTGCCCTGCCCTGGACTCTGCAGAACTGCTCCTCTCACAGCTCTCACTCCTCTCTCAGGCTGCAATTTATCCTTGCGCAGATGCTCTTCCCCAGTCCTAAATCTGCCATCCCAGAGGTGCTGCCCTGGCCCTGCTGGGCTCTGCCATGACCACTGGTGGGTCTGTCATGAAGCTGCTGGCCTTGGCTCTGCTGGACACGGGAGAACTTCTGGCAGCTCCTCACAGAAACCACCCCTACAGCCCCTTGCCACCAAAACCTTCCCATGTAAAACTAATACAATTTGATTGACTCTCTGCAGACACAGGTGGTTCATAGTTTCCTCCTTCCAAGTAGAGATGCATTTGAGGTTGGAGACTGTTGTGGTGGGCGGTGGTTAAGGTGCCACGACTTCCCTAGAGAAGTGTCCTTAGAAAGATGTACTCTTGGGTGCACAGGCATTCCAGCCTCACTGGTGGGATTATCAGCTCCTTTGTGATCTGAGCTTTTTGGGTGACACAAAAGCAGGAGACAGGGTCTTCATATGGGGTTCCACAGAGAGCTTTTATTGGATCTTGCTATGAAGGGTCCCAGGGAGGAATGAACCAGGGAAGTCAGAAGGAGCTGCGAGCCCCTCCATGGTGCAGACAATTCCTGGTTGAGGACTCTCTGCCCTCCACAGTTGCCCCTTTTTTATTTATTAAAAATCAAAAACTGTGGGAAGGGATGAGTATTAGGCTGAGGAAGGTAAAAGGTAAGTAGGTTTGGTAAAAGGTAAATAAGGGTTGGGGAATGGGGTGAAGATAAAAGTGGGGTTTGGGGTCTTGTTGGGATGGGGAAAAACTGAATTGCATCAGACCTCTAGGTTCTGTCTTCTTGTTTGGAGCTTGGTAACAAGACAGTGGATAGAATGTGGTATTTGGAGGCATTGGTGTCTCCATCTCACTAAACATGGGGCTAGTTTGATTTTTTTTGTTGACCTGTGGAAGATTCAGAGGTGCTCTCTGGAATTTCTTGGGATGATGGTGTCACCCAGTGTCTACAGTCCTGGTCCTGAGATGCGGGAATGGTGCTGGCAAGGACCATTCACCAGGTGGAGCTGGGTGATGTGGCTTTTGATTTGCTGTCAGAGTGCAGGGCCATCCCACACTCCACAGGGAGTAACCTGCTGGTAACCTGGGTGTCGTCAGGGCCACTGGTGGTTTGGGGAACAGTCCTGAGTTGGTGACCTTTCAGGAGAGTCCTTAATGAAATGGCCGTATTCCCCACAATGGAAGCAGCGGGTATTGTCTCTAGAAGCCATAAAAGCAAAAGTCCCAGAAACCCCTTTGACAAATGCCCTTCGCTGCCACTTGGGCTACGGTGTTCTCAGTGGACATGAGGTGCCAGCAGGCTTCCACTATTTGTTCAATGGTGTGATGCAGCCAGAAAGCTGAGCGAGAAGTCTACTCAGGGGCTGTAACCTTGCCAGAGAGATGCATATCCAAGGAGAACACCTTCTAGGGGTACCGCCGCTTCCTTGGCTGTGACGAGATTCCAGCAAGTGATTTCAGCTGAATAGTGAAAGCAGGGCATGCTGGAAAGTCACCCTAAAAAAGGCTAGCTCACCTAAGAGTTTTCTCTCCCAGGGAATATTTCAGATTTCTTTGTCTTTAAATCTCACCCCTCCATGGAAGTGCAGACAATCCTGATTGAGGACTCACTGTCCTCCACAGGAGGGCAATTTTATCACTTTAAACAATTTTATGACTTGTTTGCACTGTTTTGCAAATGAAATTCAATAGTCTCAACTATTTGAAAGAGAAAAACAAAATCTGAAGAAATCTGAGCCTGCTTCATAAATCATGATGCCCTTTTCTCTGGTTTCTTTTGTAAATTCCTTGCAGTGTAGCAGTGCCTAGTTAGCCAAGATATATCAATAAAAAACCCCATGCCCCTTGCCTCCTAACTGTCTTTTCCATATTAACAGACTTAATTGCCCCATTTCAGATTAGAATAAATGCTCTGGCTTTGTGTTAGAGAGACAAAGAGAGTTGATATAACCATGCTCAAGGGAGATTCCTCAGTGTTTCTAAGTGGACACAACTGTTAGACCAGCAATGATGAGCTTACATGAATTTGGTAAGGTGTTCTTAAAAGCCAGCTAAAGCTACTTTGAAGTCCAGGTTCTACCCAGAGTTTTAGCTACCCCTGGTTTAGGCTATGGTTTAATTACTAAATTACATTCTAGTTAAGTTTCAAAAATTACATCTTTTTCCTGTTATAAAGCATTATAGTGCTGTTTTACTGGAGTAGCTTTCTCTGCTTTAGACATCAGCTTTAACCCTAATGAAGACCTCAGACTTTGCCTTCCACTTTTGCCAGTGTGGCAAACACCCATTTTTGGATGCTCACAGTTTATCCTGTGGGGTCACATCCCACTTTGGTGTTTGTACTGGCACTAATCACCGTGAATGCTCTCAGCTGAGAGACCTTTTCTCTTTGGAAAGCTTTGCACAGAAACAGTGGTCTGTACTGACATCTCATGGCTGCACTGAGAACCTGGCTCTATTTGGGAAGAACCTGCTCATTTCTGTGCCTGCAGCACTTGCAAGACAGCCAGACAGGCTCAGCCACCATGAGTTTATAAGAGGCCGTGGAGCTTCATGATTTTAAAGGTCTTCTCCAACCTAAACTATTTGTGATTCTGTACTAGTTCTTGTATGGTTTGAAGAGCAGGGGAGACTGTCATGCTCACTACAGCCTTGCTCCTGTATTTCAAACACAGGATGAGAGGTTCTCATCTAAGAACTGCTGAATTCTAGTCAGCAACACCTCTGAGCTGCTGGCCATCTGAAGTTAAAATGTCAGGTGTTGGAAAATGTGCTGTTAAGCATCATCTTTTTTAAAAATAATAAGCACAAAACATTCTTAAAGATTTTCACACTGCTGTTCTTAGGAGATATAGCCATTCCAATGATAGTTATGTTTGATTTAGATCAAGCAGCACAGTTTTTTAATACTTTTGTAGCATAAGCGTTGAAATTATTAGCTGGAGCTAATCAAATTGAACATCTGGCGATGCAAACAATTAAAAAAAAAAAAGAAAAAAAAAGCTGTATATCATGGCTTATTTCCATGATATGACAGACTGTCTAAGAATTGAACAATTGAGCCTGACTTCAGGACTGGTCCAGAAAATCTACAAGAAGTTCTGAAGGAAACAACATGCGACATTTTATTGTAAATAATTAATTAATTTTAACCCTCCATAATTATTTTTTTTGAAGAAAGTCAGGAAATTGTGCTCCCAGTATGAGCTGAGTAACACCCTAATGCTACTGAATTTTGAAACTATGCAACAACTGTCAAAGCAGGAGAGACCAAATCTAACCTCTCACATTTATGAGATTCAGTCATCCTTTCCTAGTAGTTGAGTCAGCATTATCCACTCCAGAGGTATAAATATATCTCTGCACAGACTTTTCAACCATAGCTGTAAGTTGCCCAAGACCAATGACTAGGGTAGAGCATCTCCCGAAAAAAATATTCTGTTGTGCAGCATTGACTTGCTAGACTTACATGTTGGGTGAGCAGTATTTGGGGATAGTTCCTGCATCCCTGGACTGTGGTTCCCAGACAGATGAACAACAGTTGGTTTAGAATCTGCAGGTATTAGAGGGAAAGGAAGAGGGAAGCAATACCATACTCGACTTTAACTGAAGTGGCATTGACAGATGAAACGTCTCTTGTTATGTGTGACCAAGTTTCTTAGCCTACTGGTGAAGGAAACCCATCCTTGTGATGCTACAGGAACCTTTCAGGTTCCATCAACATTGAGGACAAGGCACTAAAGTTAGTACTTGTAAAACTACCAGAAAGAGTGGGATATGGGACTTCAGAAAGGCAAGTTTTCATCAGTTAATAAGTTACTGCTTATCAGTCAAGCTGTCACAATCAAATGTATTTGTGCTCCCAAGTCACCTTCCATCAATCATGGATGTTAAAATGCTTTTATTCAGCATAGCATCTCTCCAGCCTGGTCCTGTTCACACAATGGTTTAAGCTATTTGGTTTAATATTTCATTTGGAACAGACCAGAGCTGATGAGCAGTGAAGTATTAAAAGTAGCACTTTAGTGCTACTGGTGATAATCTGTTTGCCTCATTTCAAAGACAGCTGAAAGACACCTTGGTTGGGATTGAAGGAATGGGAGGCACCTCCCTGAAGAGCTTTTGGCTCATAACTTTACCATTTTCATTTTTGCCAAGGACAATGCAAAGGCTTGTCATGGAAGGCTGTGATCGTCTCAGTGTAATGCTCCCTAGGTGATGAAAGGAATCTCTGTGCCAATAGCTGAAGAGCATTTGTTAATGGCTTGTGCTTCTGGACAACACATCTGGCTGCTGCTGGGGCCAACATATTTCTCCATCCAACCTGGCCTTCTCAAATATTTATAACATAATGTTCTATGTAATGCCTGTAGCATACAGAGAGGCTGAACTAAATTGTACTGTGGAGGAGTCTCTATTTTCACAGCCCTTTGGAACTGACTGCATCAGTGCTGTGAAAATCCTTTGGCATCATAAACCTTTTATTGCCACAGTTCCCACTTGACTAGTATTATACAGTAAAACATTTAATTATGCAAAAAATCCCCACCAAAAAGCCAAACAAAACCACCGACCATAAAAAAGAATTTTATAATTGTTAAGCAACATCCATAGACAGAACAAACTTTTTAGGACTTGCAATAACAAGTCTTTTCAGTTGTCTGTCTTTCTGTTTTTATGATTGCTACCTTCCAGGCATTGTGACAGCTGCAGCCAGCAGACTTGGCAGCTGTATCTCCTTCTTATCTGTGGCAAAATTCATGGATAACAAGACCTTTATTAGTTTCAAGGCACTTTTGACAAAACGGAGAAGTTCTACCATAAGTTGCTGAGAAGTCTGTTTCCTTCAGTTACTAGACAAATAAGACACCTATTTAATACAGTGTGCAGTGAAAAAGTGTAAATATTTATTTTTCAGAACTTAAGAATAATGCAATATTTCACAAAAACGAAAGAATAAAGAAATGGGTGCTTTCACAGCCAATGGAGAGCACGACATTCTCAATCTTGTCTTTTTTAATCAAACTCAGCTGTTCACTCTTCAAGCTCCTACTAGAGTATATGCAAACTCCCAAGTGACAGCCCTTACTGCTGTGAGTTTCATTTTGCTGAACGGGTCTGTGCTAGGTTTATTTTTTGCTGTGAGATAGGATTAGGAGAAAAACCAAAATATGTTTAAACTTGAAAGGGTATAAAGAAAATTTTATTAATAGAGTTAAAAGAAACATAATAAGAAAAAATTAGAATAAAACTTTTAGAACACTTTTTTTTTTCCTCACTACAGTATTTTTTTTAAGTGACAATGTAGAGACAAAAACTTGCGACTTTTAGTTAGTTTGCTACTTTTGACTTTTGAAATAGTTTTTTTAGTTTACTTAGGGAGAAGAATTTTTTTTTCCATACTATGGAGACTTTTTTACAAGAAAAATAGTTTTTTGTGTTTTTAATGTTACAAAGCAAATCTGCCACCGAGGATATAAGAAAAAATTTGTTTGCAGTGTGAAAGTCTTTTTTATCTTTTGCAATTTTTCCTACAGCTGTTTTCATAGGCTATTTCAATTTACTGGGATGTTATTTTAAGGATGAGCTGTACAGAACAAAAGTTTTCTTTGTCTATTTTTGGGACTAGAGGTTTTCTACTACTATCTTTAGGGTAAAGTTTCTCATTTTTTATGCTCAAGATTTTTACTAGATTTATAGCAACATGTACTTGCTTTAACTACTGGTGCTTTGGCCTATAACTGTGCTAGAATGCTACATCTTAATTCATGTCTATGAGTTACAAGGAAACAAAATCAAAGTCAAATATATCTTTACTATAGCTTTATAGGATTTCAAGTCAAACTTAAAACATTAATTTTTTTCTATCTATAATTAACTCTTTTTGTACTGACTTTAGAGTCTTATGTGTTTACATAAACACTTCTATGTGTTTACATTTTTCCTTTTCTTAATTTAGGAGAGAAATGGCATTCGTAAAGTCATTTGTTTTCAAGCTTTACTATTAATTGAAATAGTTCTAGAAAGTCTTGCAATGCTGAAAAGCTGATTTGGTTTAAGCTGCTTTGGTTGACCGTGCTTCCCTGCAGGCCAGCTGGTCACTGCCGGCACCACGTAGGTCAGCCCGACTCTGCTGGGGTGACGAAAACAGGAAAAAAAACTGTCACCGAAGCTTTTATTTTTCTGTTTGTAGTAAAGCTGGCTCTAATCGGCTGAGCACACAAAGTTCATTCCCAGCCATGCCGAGGTGTTTGTGTGAGTTCGCCCCAGCCCCTCCAATCCCGGCCACACGGCTGCTCCCAGTCTGCATTGGCAGTGGGTGCAGAGCTGCTCCTGGCCCCCCCCCCCGGGCCACTCTCTCTTAAGCTGTCCCTGGTGCTAACACAGTCTCTGTCTGGCACAGTCCGGTAGGTTCTGTTAAGAAAAGCTTGCTTTTGCTGGCAAAGAGTCCCAGCCATGCGCTGAGATAGGGCCCGATGAGCTCTTTGGTGAGGGGTTCCTCAGCCCCTCACCACCCCTCTGGAGACAGAAAAATCCCAGCCATGCCCCAGGAACCAGCCCGGACCCGGCCATGTGGGCAGAGCTGGGACCGGCCCGGACCCAGCCCACCACCACCTCCAAACCTGGAAATGAAGAGAGCTATTCCTGTTTTTTTTTTTTTGTCTTAAGATGTGTATTTACAAAAGGTGTATCCAGTTTTTTCTTTGGTCTAGTCAGGTGTCAGTATTACAAAATTGTCCAATTAGAGCAAACCCAGGATAATATCTGAAGAAAAAGGGCAGGAGCTTTTTCTCCTTTTTAATGCCTTTATTAGTGATCAGCTCGAGGTGGGGTCCCGACGGGTCGCGCACACACCGCCGCTGCTCCCAGAGGTGGCACACAGGAGGAGGAAGGCAGCTTTGTCCACAGGAACGCAGACAGAGCTGGGGCTTCTATCCTCACGAGAGCACCAGAAGACGATGATGGCTCGTTGGTCTAGGGTGTCTCTCTTTGCCTGGATACTATTGCACTTAGGGCGACACGGCCGAACTCAGTTCTTGGTGTATGCTTCCTTGAGGTTTTCTCAGAGTAGTGCTGCTGTTTTTATTGTTCTATGATACGTTGTTTTGTGGTTTTGGGAGTCCGATTTAGGCCAAATGCCCCTTATTTGCATACGGTCAGTGCGCAAGGACGTCTGGGAGCAGCAGTTGGGGTGCAACAAATGTAGCTTCCGACGGGAGGATTCTGGGAACATGGGGATACAAACATGAAAGTGGCAAACACAGACTAGGGTAAAAAGGGAACAACTGGGAAAACAACATTTAACAATGATTGGTAACAAATAACCACAACATTAACAACTAACTCTTACTGAATAAGAACAAACAGGGAATTTTGTTTATCACAATATCTGTCCTTCAATCATCCAGCCCCCTGCCCACATTCATCCCCCAGACCCACTGGAGTCACTCTGAGGCACCCAGCACCTTGTAGCAGGGAGGGTTTGGTGCAGCTGTACCTGGCTGTCCTGAGGCATCACTGCAATAACAGCTGCAAACAGCTGTAGAGGGAACTCCACCACTGGTGACCACATCCTAGGAGGACTGTTTTGCCTGACTGCTGTGCCTGGCTGGATGAAGCTGTTAGTGGAAGGTGCTGTTACTAATCCCACTGATCCACATCTTTGCTGGATGGGCTGACTAATAAATAGAGGTCATTGCAATGTCTTTGGGTCCTACTTCAGTGACCACTTGCTTGTCACATTAGTGTGCAGAGACACAGGACTGTAAGTCTGTGCAGGGAGCTTTGATGGGCTGGCTCCCCTGAAAATAGGGTTTGTTATTCCCCCTCAGGGGTCTCTGTGTGGGTACTCAGGAACATCAGCAATCTAAATGAGAAAAAAGTCCACTTCCCATACAGCTGTTCAGTAGGAAACCCCGTCTGCTGCTTCCAAGCCTTTCTTGGACACAGATTTGTCCTTCAGAATCTCTGGGGCTCACTTTTCTGCTTTCTTGTTCACCAGAAAGTCCTTTCACTCCTCCTTGGCAATGATAGCAGTGCATGGAGCACCTTCTGTCACCATAACAACTGGGCTATTTGTCTTATAATTCAAACTGCCCTCTCTAGCTTCAAGGGCCTCTTCCTACACACCATCCAGAGCTCATCAATCCTTCCCTGAGCAATTCTACATTCTTTATTGGAGTAGTAACTCCCACACCCACTCCTACAGCTGTCTCTGCCATTTTATCTCCAAAAGCCTGATGAACCGTTTATCACCCATTTGGAAAGAGAATTGAATTGACTACAGGAAAGCCTTAGTCTTTTCGAAGACCAGCTCAGCCTGTGATTAACCCTGTTGTCTTGGGTTTGCCTGGGGGAGCAATGTCCCAAGGAGTCCAGAAAATAACCCCACAGAGAGCAAACCTCTCACATAATAAATAGTAAATCCCCTTGTAACTGCAGATTCCTTTGGAATCTAGGTGACATGACAAGCATTAAAACACTAAAGACTCTTAGAAAGCAGGGAGTCTCTCTGAAACAAGTGCAACCCCAGAATCTCACTTAGCTTATATCTTTTTGACACAGGACTAGCAGAATCCTCACCACCTCTAATGGCAGTGTTTCTACTCTACTGCCTCTATCTGAATAACAGACTTTACTAACCCACCCATAGGTCATTTAGAGATTGAATAGTTTTCATCAGATTTTCTTTCATTCTTGTGTAGAAACTTCAGCTTGCACTGTCAGCTGCAACCCATACATACACTGCAAGTCAATACAAATATTTTCTGCTAATTTGGAAATTAGGTTAAAATGTGATTACCCTCTAAATAGCATTGTTGCATGAAAGAGAAGCATACAGCATAAATTAGTGCTTGAAATGGGGTTTGTAACACACATAATCATAACTTGGCATTTCACCAAACTCATTTATGAACTGTTATCATGTCTTAGGGAGCCCAGCTTACTGGTAGCTGTTGTGTGTGGATGTAATTTTCCACAGAGAAGCAGGCCCATTGATGAATTACAGCTTCAGCCCTGCACTGCTGTGCTTTGCCCGAGCAGCCACTGCACGTCACTGTTGCTCCACACAAGAGAGCCCAAAGAGCCTTGCTCCTGGGAGAAGACAGCTCGTTGGAGAGGCTGTTTGCCTTTTCAGTCAAGGGAAGGAAATGTGCTACAAGCCGAGGGGGAGATTTATTCCCCCAGACTGGAGGCCATCATGTTGCTCTTCCCCTTTTTCCTTTGCCTGTGCAGAACAACCCCATCCACCTTTTTTCCTTAAAGGTATAAAAACGTGGTCATTAGTTAAGAATCATAGATCCTGTGGGAATTGCCAGCTCTCCACAGGCCCCATGGCAAATGTCACACGTCACTGAGCATCTTGATGCCCAAGTCCTGCAGCAATTACACCATGCCCTGCTCATGGTGTTATCATGGGGACTGAGACCAATGGCATGAGGTGCTCAGATATAACTGCAAGAGCAACATCATGTTCTTAGATTTGGAGCATTTATTCCTTTCAGGAAAATGGGAGATTTTGGAGTGTTGTGTTGTGATTTTAGAAATAAAGAGCTTGCAAGTTTCACATAATTGTAGAACCAAAAGGTTGAAATGTATTTTTCTAGAAACATGACACTCCAACAAAGCTTTGTTATCAGCTATGTCAGGTCATGTAAGCTAAGCATCCCCTTCCTGTATCTGCCACTAAAAGTAAAAACATATTTCTAGTTCTTCATGACTTTCCCCCATGTTTTCAGCAATTCCCACATTGTCTGAATGCAATGGGGAAACTTAATTCCATTTTCAGCCAAGTTTCATACAAAACAACAGAAGTGATAAAGCCAGCAAATAAAATTCCATTAGAGGGTAGAAAAGAAGATGCTGAAGGATAAAATAAAAAGTAAAACAAAACCATGAGAAGAAGTCAAGTGGAATTAACAGTAGAAGATATATATAAACTTAACAGAAAATTATTTATCAAGTGTAGACCTTCTGTGGCACTCAACATGCTAAAAACAATAGTTCCCAATTAAAGAGTCTTCCTACTGTGTTTCCAGCCCCCCAGTGACCAGACCCTGACCAGATGCTGCACTGACCAGATCCTCCTGCTGCAGCCTGACTGAATTGCTGCTGCCAGAACAATTCATCACGTGGCTGGCAGTCCATGGACCTGGGAACAGGAGCAAGCCACACTTCATCTGCAGGTGACACTGAGGTGCTGTGAGCACAGTCTCAAGCCAGGTTTACTCATCTACCTCTAGTTCCAGCCACCCAGCTGAGGGTCATATTCCAGTGGAGTAGCTGTGTTCCTGCCAGGTCTGTGTGGTGCATGATGACTCCCATGCCACTGTGTTTTTTCTGATATTGCTGCCCTGATTTGTGATGATTACAGTTATTTCACAGATGCTTTCCCGCATCTCCAGTCTGCAGAAGAGAAAAAATCTGAGAAAAGCATTCTGCTTTCCTTCCCTAGAGCCCCACGAAAGGTAGTAGGACTCAGATGCCAACTTTGTAATGTTGAGCCCTGGCAATTCCCATCCTGGGAATGCCTGCACTGATACAGAAATACCTTGAACCTCTCTGGCTGTATGAAGAAGCTGAGCCTCTGCATGCTCAACCTGTAGATCCTGTGTTACAGAAATGAAGAAAATTCCAGAAAGAAAATATCCTTCAACCTCCAGCCATAATCTTAGTCCTTTGAGAGGCCTAAAATCAGGCCAGAATTCCTCATGCAGCCAAGGTACAAGGAGTTTTGCTTCTGAGGTTACAAAAACAATGTTTATTTCATAAGCCCAGATCCACAAACATGAGAGGAGATCATACTGCCAGAGGGAAGGAAACCCTTTCCTGAAGTAAATGGCTAGGCTGTAACACTGCATCCTACTGAGACAGAAATGACATATAAAGGAGAAAACACACACGGCTTGGCAATCAAAACGGTTGCCTCAAGATTGCTGAGCTGAGTGAAAGGACTGAAAAGACACAGAAGAGAATCAAAGCCCAGAACTGAAGACAGAGGATTGAAAATGTCCATCCTTCTTCAGGCATGAAAATAGCTTTACCTTTGCCTGCATTTTTTTTGTTCTGCTGTGGTGTACTCCTCCTGCACTGCCCAGGGAGGTGTCCTGTCAGATGTCCTGCTCTCCCCTCATGGCATCTCAGGGTGATCCTGCTGCTGCTCTTTCCCACAAATAGCAGATGAAAGAAATCTGACAAAAACCATGGGCCAGATTCTCCTCTCAGGCAAAAACCTTGGCAGAGAAAGTGGGGCCTTGGGGAGCCACAGATGCTGTATAAAAAAGTCCTGATGCCCTCCGGCTCCTGAGCCTGACTGACTGCTGGTCCATTCTGGGCAAGGGAAGAGCTGTGCTTTGCCTTGTCCATTGGCTGAGCTGAGAATTAGCATTGAAACCTGTAATACCTGATTTTATGGGGCAAGAATCTTTGCAGAGGCTTTGCTGGTATAGTGTTTTGCAAGGCAGCTTTGAACAGCTTCAAGTTCTTTGTGTGACTAAAATCTCCTGGATGGCTGGAGTCAGAGAAGCCAAGTCTGTTCTTTACCTGACACTATAAATTGTTGTTGTCTGTATAATTGCGAGATTTTTTTTTGTTTTGTTTGCTATAAAAGCCCAAATGGAAGCTTGAGGGTGTCTTTGCAGAACCAGTTACCTAAAGCTCTTCAGCATGCATGCTTGTAGGTCCAGCTTTGTATTATTTAAAGCTTTGCGTTATTTATTTTCTTATTGTTTTATGTTTAATATGTTTGCTCTCTTGATGGCTCCGTCAATATACATTTTGTGCTGAAAACGTTAAGTGTCAATATATATTTAAAAAGAAAAGGCAGGGGGAGGGGTGCCAAAAATACCCATCCAGAGTTTTGAAATGGAAAGCAAAATCGCAGGTTTGTCAATAGGGTGTTTGGGAGCCTTTTAAGTAGTGAATCACTTGATGCTAGCTGTTGTAAACATTGGTTTAAGGGTGCTGTGAAATTGACGGTGCACAGTTAAACCTCCCTCCAAATACTGATCTATGTATGCTGCCTCTCTTAGCATCAGATCCAAAGACCACTGAAGGTAACAGGAGTCTTTACCAAGTCATTCACAAACACCGTGTAGCTTCACAAATTCACATATTCCTGGGGTGGGAGCATTTTCTTAGTTTTTGTTAAATTAGGCAAACTATTCTCCAGAACGTGCTCTTTTTTTTTTTTTCTTTTTTAATGTAACAGCAGGAAAAAACAGTTTAGATTGACATTCGGAGAAGGGTATCACTCTCTACCTTAACTTTTCCTGCTGTAAGGTTAGACCCTGAAAACAGTATTCAACTCCCAGCACAAATAATTGTGTGGGGCTGAGGTCTGAATCCTGAGCAGACCTGGGCTGGACATTATTTTTAATAGCAATTGGGTGAAGTTTGCTGTGTCTGCAGTCCTTCATTGAGAGCTGGATCTGATCAAAGTAAAACATTTGAGTTTTGATGCCAAAACTGAAATATGAGTAATGTAACTTCTAGCCAGTCCAAGCTCCACTCTGCAAAATTTGAGGGAATTCATCTCACTGACCCTTGTCTCTACGAAATCTTATTTTATCTTCTCAGAGGCATGTAACCAAAATCTGTACATTAGATTAAGTCCTAATTTAGAAGTAATGCATTATTATTGATGCCTAGATTCCACAAAAAAAAATTAACATCATCAGCACAGCCATATTTGCCAAGTATTTGATGTATTGGGTGTATATGGAAGTGTCTGGCCAGCACTGTCCTAACACTGGCTTCTCGACTTTGTTTTTGTTTCCATGGAGCTACTTAAATGGAAGTTTTAATGTAAGGTGAGCTCCTGAAAACCTGATGAATAAATGGGAATTCAGGCTCCATAAAGGTAAATCAGAGTTTTGCTGTTGTTGGCCTCAAGGGAACTGGCATATGTAGGTTTGGAGGTCCTTGAATGAAAACCCATTTCTCTGTCTTGCAAAGTCAAGTATTTAATTCAGCCCAACCCTTATGACCCAATGATTCTTGCCTGAAGTGTGAGTATACCTGACCTCCACATGGAGAAAGGAGTTAATGAGGAAGAAAATCCAACAGGAGAGTTATTCATGCTCACTTGCTTTTGATGTAGCTCTCTATTGTAGCACATCTGCATTTTCCCCCTTGTCTCCCCACTTTCCCCCCATCTTTTTCCCAGGGAATAGAGAGAATTCTGCTGTGGGCCAATCTGGAACCTGTCTGGTTCTTCACCCGTGGTTTCCATCAGAGAGAAAGCCCTGATTAAGGGTGACAGGGCCCTTAGGAACCTGGGAGGTGAGATGGCAGCTGGAGAAGGAAATGACAGTCTCTAGGATTATCTGCTCCCCTGGAACAGGTGTCAGCACTTGAAGATGAGAAAACGCCTGAAAGTTTCAGTGCTGCAGGCGGAGCTGAGAGGGGAAGATGTGTTTGCAAAAGGGCATCTTCACTCAGTTGTGGAGTGCATGTGTTGTGCTAAATGTCCTTAAATCCCTGTGGTAATGCAGCTGTCTGGAACAATAAATAACAAATAGCTGTTGTCTCCTCTGGGACTACAGCTACCATGCTTCCAAATAGGAGTCCTCCTGCTCTGTGTTGAGGTGTAAGAGACCACACACCAACTATAAGTTCTAGGGGAAAACACTGGAACATGCATAATTTAACCTGAAATCTTAGATTGCTTCCTTTTACACAGTTTTGCATAAAAGCAGTAATAACACTTTCCAAATCTTCATTAGCCTGCTCCACCCAGCTAGTCGGTGTTTAAACACCTAATAGGTAACAATTGCTGGTGTGTTAGGACTGAAAAATGTTATTGTTTGTCTGTCTTTCCACTCTACTTCTTGCCCCCTTGTTTCCAGGGACATCCTCATTTAAAATTTCCCCCTGAGTAAAGATACAATTGAAAATCCCTCATTGTGTCATTTTTGGGATTGGTAGGAGTATAAGAAAGTGGATAAATCAGCTGAGAAGTGAGGAATCTAGCAGATTATGTACATACATTATATTTTAAAAATGACTAGCAATTCGCCCTCTTTGTTTTAAAATGTTCATGAATATTTCTGGGAAAAAGGATAGCAAAACATCTAATAATAGGAAAGGGTTTTATAAGCCAAGACACTTAGTGTCTGTAAAGAATTTTACAAACATGAGCATATCTATTCTTGATGACTCATCTGTAAGTAGCTATCATTATTTCTTTTCTTCAGATGGGGGAAGTGGCATTCAGAGAGACCAAGAAACTCAAATAAGCAGCATGTGTTAAGACAAAAAAGGACTAGTAAATGATCTTGTTACCTCAGTGCACTGCCTGAAATTATTGTAATAATAACACACCCAAAAAATCCAGGATCATGTTTCACACTGAAATACACAGAACAAGAACACCCCAAGGAAAGTAGGAAAATTTAATTCAGAGGCTGTAAGGAACTCTGAAGTTTTTTGAGAGGATCACAATTCTCAGACCAGGCTCAGTTGTCACAAAACATTTAACAACCCTCCAAAACCTAACATTCTTCCCCCTCACTGCAATATCCATGCCTAGTTATAGGACAGTTTCTTTCACATGCAAACCAGTACTTCTCTGAGAGCTATGAACAGAATTCTGCAATGTAGATGCCTGTTGCCTCCTTGCTGTTTTCCAAATGGGTGCTTAAGCCCACAAAGGAGAACATACTGCTTTCCATGGTTTTGAAGCAGTCTTTTAGAACGTCAAAATCTGTTAGATTAATTCCTACATTACAGACCACTGAACAATTGCATTCTTTGAAAGGTCCATAAGAAGGCTGACACCCAGTTAAAAGCTGAATTTTGGAGTGAGTTTGGTGAAGGACAAAACTGGTCTTACAACAGGATGGTAAAACCTTCTGAGGCCTGAAGAGTCTTCAGATTAAGCTATTTATCTGCATCTTTCTTCTCAATAAAAATGATTTTGCCCTTGGAGTTTTGAGCTCTAGAATCTCATCCTACATAGCAGTCCTAGGTAAGAGTCACAAACTGTATTGATATAATAATATCCATATCGTTGATATGATATATGCAATACTTACAAATGTACAATCAGGATTTAGCAGCTCCTCAAGAGAAAGGCCAAGGCCTACTTTGTATATTTTCCTCTTCCTCAATTAGCGAAGTGAAAAATTGTTTTCTTCTAGCTAGAGGTCTAGCATGCCCACTGTCATATTCATCTAAGACAGCCCCATAAACAACAGTGGGACATTAAAAAGGATGTCCTTTCACTAACTGCCTCCAGGATGGGATTTCCCAAATCATGCCTTCACCTTTTATGAAAAATACTTTTGTCTGTTGTGTGGAATCACTGAGCTTATGCTTCCTCCTCATACTTGCTGTACTGCCATGGTTTCATCTGGGGTCTGTTTCTAATTTCAGTTTGTGGTTTAGCTCTTCATGTTCTTTCAAGTAGTTTTGCTCTGCTGCTAGAAAACAAGCAGATGATGCTTGGCCCTGCAGAAATGTTTGTGCTGCTCTAACCCCAGCTAAGCCTCCTGGTCCCTGCTATTTCCTGGAGAATGATGCTCCTGTTAGTCAAGTCCTTCCAAGTGCCATTAATCTCTTCCTTTTCAGAGCTACTGACTAGCAGCCTTTGTTCACTCTCTGGGCTCAGCACTGCTCTATAACTTTCCAACATCTGGTTACATTTCTGCAGCCTGACACTGCTGTTTAACCCAGCTGCTTGGATTTCATTGAGCTGGAACTGAACTGGTCACTGGCTGATTAACACAGCTGAAAATATGGCAGTGGAATGGCTGAGAGGCTTCTTCAGCAGTGTGTGTGAATTCTCAGTTTCCTTCCCAGGTGCCTATAGCTCAGGAAAGGCTTTTGAGGAGGACTGTGCTTTCCTGTAAAATTTTGGGAGCAGCAAGTAGCAGAGAGGGGCCACAGACTATACTTGGAGGTTTTTTCTGACCAAAGAGGCTGTCAGCTCTGTCTGAATCTTCTCAGGCTTCTGAAAACATCTCATTTACAAGGGGCGTGCTGAGAGGCTTTGCAGGGGTATTAGCACAGTCAGTTCCACAAGAACATGACATCTGTCTTTCCCTCCCATGTCCTCCTTGTCTTTCTGCTGATCACTCAAACTCTGCAGAATCACTTTCTATTTTCAGCTTTTCCCATTATTTTTGCACACATCTTCCACCTCCTGTCCTGTTCTCATCCTGGCTGCTTTCACTTTCTGTGACATCTTTCCCCACTCCCTTTCACTGTTACACTGGTGTTTAATTGTTCTTATTCTTTCCTTTTAAAATCCTAATTGTCCCTTTGCTTCACATTTGCTCTTCTTCACTTCTATTATAATTTATCAGGTTTTGAACTATACAGGTCTTAAAATTATTACAAAAGGGATTAAATTATGTGCATAATATGATTAAATTGAAAACCAAATATGGGAATGTTTAAATGTAAATAGCTCCTCAATTGCATTGAGGAGACAAAAAGACAGGTTGTATCTCAAAGCACTTTAATAAGTACTACAGTTTGGAAAGGGTGACCATGCCAAAAGATCATGTGTGTGTCAGTACACATGCAGATACACACCCAGAAATAAACCCCATGCAGCTGACTGTTAAACTGATGAGTTTAAGATATTTTTCAAAGGTTTCAGGCACACCGAAATATCCACACAGACAACTATTCCAATCTGTGTGCTGGCTGGAAGCTGCATTACTGCTATGTGGGTCTTTGAAAGCAGGAGGTCTATTATGTGCAAGGTGATTTCTTTTTTAGCTTGTAGTACTTCTTTGCTTGTCAGAGATAATTCATTTAAAAACAGGCCAATTTAAAATGTTTCAGAATACCACAGTCCATTTTAGAATCGAACAAGCTTGATTTTCCAGTTAGATGCAATTACTGGTAAAGGCAAGGCAGAATGCCTCAGAGAATGGCCTCCTATAATTATTCACAGATGCCAAAACACATGGTCAGATGCTAAAATCATTGCAACAGGTACAAACATGAGTATTATCCAATATCTTATTTTAATGGTTAAGAACTGTTTCTGTCCTTTAAAACATGGTGACAACCACTGATTTTCCTTTTATTGTTTGCTGAGCACCTGGTTTATTGCAGCCTGTGTGGAGGATATGTTACTGCATACACAGGGCTGGGGGGATGTGTGCAGCAGTGATCTTCTGAAGGGGTCAAGCCATTATTTAGCTCCTTATTTACTGATGTTTATCTCTCTTTTGCATATCTCTCACAATCCCCAGCTTTTGATCCTCCAAAAACAAAGAGAAGCATCCAATCTAGCTTCATAAAGCTTTCAAAACCTGGACCCAAAAGCACTGGGATGAGGTGTGGGCAGAAAGACTTAATTAGTTATGTACATAAGGCAAAATAAACTCCACTACTCCTTGTTTACTTTGGCCAGATGCTGTTTTCCAGAGCCATTGGCAGGGACATATTAGGTCTAGATTCTCACATATTTCCTCTCAAAGAGCTTTTCCAGATATTTCATGTCGATTTCCTTTTATGCATAAGCAGTTATACAGTTGACTTGCCTAATGTCTATATTAATTTTGGTACATTTTTAATTAGCAGATAGCTAATTAATGTGGTACAAGTTTATCTTGTCAAATGTTAATTGAATATGTAAACATTCTTTACAAATTAATATTCAGAGGAAAAAATATGTAATATGCATTTGTTGCCTGTGTCATTCTGAATTAATTTCATGACAACCAGATTTATCCCTTCCCAACTTCAGAACCCTCAATAAGTACTCCTTTAAGAATCAATTGATACTTAATTAATATGTACTGCCTGTCCTATTTAATTTAAATTAGTTTTTTCAACAAGTTAGCGTGTTGCTGAAAGACACAGCAGTCCCCCAGTGACACAGAGCATTTTCTGCTGAGAGCACACGAGGGTGCTGTGAGAAAAGGCTTGGTGCTGCCAGCCCCGAACCTTTTCCTTCTCATCAAAACCCGAAACTATCCACACAGAAATCTTTATGAAAGTTGTATGTGCTGTGCTTCCGTGGGGCTTCCTGTTGCTCTGGGCTGTGCTTAGCTCCCCACCTGCACGGTGTTTAATACACGAGATGATGAGGGCAGGAACCTTCTCTCCCGGTCAGCTGGGGAGCGAGGGCCACATTCCTTCACTCCCCTTTTGTGTTCCTCATAACCTGCTCTGATGAGATACATGAAGATTTAGCTCGTTGTTTCAGTGCATTGATATTCTCAGCTACAGGGGAACAGCATGATTGAGTCCCCCAGGGGCTGAATTCTGGGATGGATGCATGGCAACATGTAATTTATTATGGGTACGAAATCCTTAACATCAGCAAAATGGTCGAAGTTTGCCTTTCCTTTCATCACACAATGAGGCTGTTAATCAATAAGGAACCTCTCTGCTGCTGCAGTTTAACACGTTCTGTGCCCAAGCAGTGGCCACAGGAACCTGACTGAACAGTTTTTCTGCCTGCCCTGGCACAGATCCCTTCTTTTGCACCTTCACTGCAAATGACTGTGGGTTTAATTTTGGGATGGTTAAACCTCCAGCGATCCCTGAGCATTCTATAAATAACAATGAAGTATCACCAGACCCTGGGGGATGGAAATGTTGCAGGTGGGTTGGAGGAAAGACAGGGGTAAAGCCTCTTTCACAAAGCCATAATATGATATGATAGCAGCTCCCAAGAGCTCTGACTGTCAGCTTCTCCCTGTAAACAGAAGATCACACTTCCTTTCCTCAGGTAACTGCACTTCCTGACCTCTTTCTGGACAGCTGATAATAAAATATATATCTGTCCAGATAATATTAAAAACAAACCCCCTGGAATTCAGACGGACCCTGTAAGCAGGGGTTTCTCTCTGAAGACAAAAGATTTCTTTTAGCCTTTCATAGTATTAGAATGACAAATGTTGAAGATTAAAGGCTCTGATCTTCATAGATGCTTAGACCTGAGGCTTTCTAGTAACTTCAGGAGGAGTTTTAAATCCTTAACCTTTCTAAAGCTCCATGTGAAGGCTTGCCCAAGGTCACACAGGCAGCCTTTTGCAGTGCTATGGCAGCAGTAAATTTGGCCAATTGTCTTGTCTCTCAGTTCGCTGCTGTTACTAAATTTTTCTTTAAGGAGGTTTGGCCCATTTGTTGCAGCTGAAAAAGCTGTTCTTACAGCTTGAAGCAGCTAAAAGAATCTGAATACATTGTATTGTAATCATTAAATACCAGTTTTTTACAGGATATAAGCAGAACACCTATTTTTAGTTAAAAAGCTGGTGTTAGGTTACACAATATCTTTTATGGCTGAAGTAATGCAGCAAGCTGGCACAAACCAAATGGTACTTGACTGTTTGCAAATTGAGCATCAACATGAACAGCAGGTGGTCACTCAGCTCGAGACTTCCATGTTATAACAATAGCTGCAGTAATAACGCTAAATAAAAAGCACCCAGCAACCCATGTGCTTTATCACAGGGGGTTTGAATGCTGAAGGCCTACTTTTACAAGTCACCTCAGACAATTACTGCCACATCTTTATTTTTATCATAACTTTCTCCATTTTTCTATTGTTGAAGGTTAGGATTTGTATCCCTGTATCCCTGTAGGCAAGACCTTCAGATCAGATGGATGCTTTCCTGGAGCTCCAGGGTGCCTTCTTATTGTACCTGACTGCTGCACCTAGTTTTGTCTAGAGTATTGTAAACTTTAAAACCTTAAAATTGTAAACCTTCCATGCATTAGGAATACATGACCCATTTTAAAACATCTAGGAACTACAGCAAAAAATTCTAAAATAGGCATATATGACGGCAGTATTCTTAGAGCATTTCTCCTAGCTTCAATAAATATTAACTATGTACTTGACTGCCCTATGTCCACCACTCCTGGCAGAAGAACTGAATACTCACTCAGTGTGGAGCATTTTTTGACACTGTGCCTATGAAGGTACATGTGAGGAATTCAGATTGTCATGTAACAGCCAGGAATTTTAAACTGGAAGCCAGAAGTCAGGCTAAAAAAATATCTAGGTGTCCAGAAATGATGGAAATATTGTATATACCCATCACTATAGCCCTACCTTCTTCTTCTTCTATTTCTTGTTTTTATTTTCATCATCATCAACATAATTGTAATTATTATGATTATTATATACAGCCCAATTTCTATTTTTTGTCCCCAGTGAAAAGCACTATTGACCATGAGGACTGCACTGGAAGAAGAGGCTTGTCCATAGAGAGATGGCCCAGGCTGTTCCCAAATCAGTTTTCACAGCTCTCACTGTTTGGCACTTAAAATGATGCTTATTTACTGTGAGGAGAGTTTGCATCTCATTCTGTGGTGATGATGACACTGGTGCAGAATGAAAGGCCTGAGATAAACAACACCTTGGATGCAGAAGGAATAAGAGGCAGTTGATGAAAGGAAATTCTAAGACAGTCTTGTGGATCTGGAGAAAGAAGGTGAAAGAGAGCATTATAAACCGAAACCAACAGAGGCTTTATCTCTACAAAGTTTAGTTTCATGTATACAGTATTTAGTATTTATCTTGTGCATAAAAGCCCTCCCAGGAGTGCTACAAGACATACCTAAGAGTAGTGCAACAGCTAATTGTTGCTACTAGAAAACGATGAAAGACACAATTAATGCTGAACACATAGAGCAGATACAAAGTTTAATTTTGAATAATTTTCAGTGCATTCCCACCAAATTTCAGATCCCCTGAAGCAAGCAAAATACAAGTGCAGCTTGCAAGTATAACAGAGCAGGTCAGTTCTCCTAGGAGCAGTCCAGCCTTCATCCAAATGTTCTAGTTGCCCCAAATTCTAATTTGAGGGGACTATCTAATTGATGAAAAAAATTTTATGGCAGGGTAAAATCCATTGTATTGAAACATTCCAATGTTGGCTAGACTGTTTGAAACTAGATTTCCCCAGTCCAATGAAAATTAGAAGCAACACAGGCCAGGTTAATAGATCTCTAGTGATAGTCCCTGAAGCAATCTGAGATGAAGTTCCAGAGGCTGTGGACAGGCACATCCTCTGTGACACACCTGCTGCATTTGCACACACCTGGTTGGTGTCATGGGCACTTGGCCTCAGTGAAAATTAGCTGCTATAAAGCAGAAAGAGTATGGAAAAGATTTAGCAATACTCTATCATGAATGCCACAGGATTCCAGATTAGTAGCAGCCCAGCCTGAGAAGGAAGCAGGCGCTGTACTCTAGCAGGTGTAATACACAGGGAGATTGCTGCAGCAGCTCTCAAAGCACTGCAATTCCCAGAACTGACAACCCAAAGATCATACAAATACTTAGAGGGAAGCATTAAACAGGGCCTTGTTGGCTGAGTGGCATGTCTGTTAAACCTTCTAAAGCAACACAATCAACCACTGTCAGGAAATTCAGATTCATATTTGTGTCAACATTTGTGCTCTCTGGTGTCAGCTGAGATATCCTCTTCTCTGCTTGTCTCCTGGAATGATTACTAGACCTTGAGAGAGCAAAAGCTATTTTTATGAGCAGCTGGTTCTGATACTGTAAAATGAATCCACTCTGTATTCCTGTGAAATCTGGTGACAGGTGGGAGTCTAATCACAAATGACTGGCACTTCATGGAGAAGGGGAAAAAGTAGGGACTCTACACCAAAGGCTGCATTTTCCAAATGTGCTGGCTTTGGTTGAGGTAGAATCAGTTTTCTTCACAATAGCTGATGGGGCAGCTGTGTTTTGGATCTGCCGTGAAAGCAGAATTGGTACTGTGGAGATGTTTTTGTTACTGCTGAGCAGTGCTTACATAGCATCGAGGTCTTTTCTGCTTCTCACCCCAGCCCAGTGAGGAGGCTGAGGGTGCACAAGAACTTGGGGGCGGGCACACATGGATAATTCCAGACTATATGGCATCATGCTCTGTGTTCAAATCTGGGGACATAGAAGGGGAAGGGAGGGATGTTGGGATCTGCTCCATGGAGGAGGGTGAAGACCACAGCTCTAAGCCATGGGAAACCTCTTCTCAGCTAGGGTGAGCTGAGACCCACCCCTGGATACCTCATTTGTTATGTGAAAATTGTTGCTGGAAAGTTCTCAGTTCTCATTATTACTATTGGTTATTTTTTTCCGCAATGTTTTCCATATTTTTAATTGCCTTCCCCCATTGGACTGTCCCCGTGGATCCCCACCTTAACCCTGTTCTCTCATATGTGCATAAGAACCGCTGTTACACCCTGGACCCTGCTCTTTTTTGGGTGCACTCCTTGTACTGTACACACTGTCTCATTTGTTGTTTTCTCCTTATTAAAGTTCTGTTCCTGGATGATAGAATCAGAGTGGTCTCTCTCATAAAAGTCGCTGAGGGTGAGTGTCCTGAGGAAGCTACTGGTTAAATTATCCGGGCTAAAATTGGGTGCTTCAGGGGGACATTCGGGGGTATCCTGTTCTCTCAAATCTGTGACAGAGTTCCGCTTTTCTGGGATGGCTGAACATCTGCCTGCCCATGTGCAATGGGGAATGAATTCCTTGTTTTGTTTTGCTTGCACATGTGGCATTTGACTTACCTTCTTTATCTCAACCCTTGAGCTTGTTTTCACTTCTACTCCTCCCTTTCTCTGCCCAGTCCTGCTGCTGGGGCAGTCAGGGAGGGACAGGGTGGTTCTTTGCTGCTGGCTGTGGTGAAATCACAACACAAATGTGCCACAAACTGAGGCAGAGGGGATTCCTAGTGCCCACATACACCCTCATTCTGGTCTGGGAGCTGCTGCATGGGGTGGGAGGATGTGCTGTTCACCCACCTTGGTGCACATTGCTGTGTTTGGTCCTTGGGCTGGGGATGTCCCCTGTGGGTGCAACACGTGCCTGGGCTCCCCTGCTGTTGCTAATGAGGGAAGAGCCCTGGTCCTTGTGCCTGCTTTACTGGCTGTGACAATACAGAAGCTTTTTAAGTGGAATTAAAAGACATCCCTGCCCTTAATATGTGTGAGAATGAAATTACTTTCTTCAGCAAGACGCTCTCATTTTGTGAAACATCAAAGAAAGCTCAAACTCCCTGTTTCTTCAAGAACAACCCAGTTTGAGTACCATAATATTAATAAATGCATTAGAACTATTTTTAAGTAAGCATAGACTTGGATGATAGGCATCCAAATTAATGAAGGCTATGAACCTAAAATTGATTATGTAAACCCTGCGCAGATTTAATGATTTAAATTCAAATTTAATTTAGATTTAACTCAAACACCAATTTGAATTAAAACCACTTTAATTCTGAATGAGAGTGCCCAGAATGGGCTTTAGTAGAGGTTAAAAAGTCTGCTCTGTGCAAAGACTCTCCTAACCGTATTATTTTTTTTAAATGCCATTAAGTCAGTAGTCAGTAGATTGAATACAGTGGGCTCTGAAAGAGAGCCTGTGCTTGGAAGTAGAGCATGACTCACCAAAATGCATAAGCAGCCCCCAGCTATAAGTATAGGATAAAACTCACATTTTTCAGGCTAATTAAATCCCAAAAGGAGAGCTTAGACTTGCACTTTCTGAAAGAAGAGGAATTCCTTTCTCTGATGTCCAGAACAGTGGGCTGTGGCTGTGGATCTTCCCCTTTTATCCATATCCTGTCCCCTAGGAACAGAGAGGAAAGGGAAAGGAAGTTCCACGTTACTGACTCCTGTTATTTGTGTTCGTAAAACCCCAAAAACCTAAAGGAAAACTTGATTGTTGAAAATGAGATGGAAGCTCCACACTTTGTTCATACTTACTTGTGGGTCTCACACGTGTCCATCCCACCCCTGGGCTTGGCTAGGTGTCCGGCAGTGCCCGAGGAGCCCTTGCTGAGGCACAATGGGATGGGTAGCAGAGCCAAGCAGGGCAGGAGGACAGGAGGTAGAGGGGTCCTGGATGAAGGAGTGAAGCTGAGCTGAGTGACGAAGGGGGCTCTGGGTGTGTGTGTGTGTGTGTGTGTTAGTTTTTCTTCATTTCTCAGAATCTTGCTCTGTTTTTACTTGGCAAAAAATTAAATTAATCTTCCCCCAGCAAAGACTTTTTTATCTGTGATGGCAGATGGGAAGGGATCTCCCTTCTTTATCTTAGCCATGAAATTTTCCATTCTATTCTCTGTCGAGGAGGGGGATGTGACAGTGGCTGGCCCTGCTGAGCCTCACCTTGGTCAGATCAGTGCAGGTCTGAGAAATGCTGTGAAAACTGGTGGTGGTTAAACAATCCCCACCCCTCACAAAGGCATCAGGCAGTGCTCTGGTGGTCATCTGGAATACCCTGCTGAGGCAGCTGGAGGGTTGGTTATCCACAGCTGTGTGCCTGCCTTCCTGCCTGGGGTCAGGAAGGAAGGCACATCACTGTTCCAGTGCTTGTCCCCCTCAGCTGAGTGCAGTCAAAATGGCAATGGCAACAAGGGATGGGAAGGGTCTCTCAAAGTTACAAGCTCAGTCCTCTTGGGTGGCTGTGGATGGGACAGCTTCCCCTCTTCCATGCTAAGGATTTTGGTGGAAATAGGGCTTGAATTTCTGAGGCCAGGAGAAAGGCAGGCTTGGGTGCCTTTGCAAGCTGCCTGCCCTGAGCAGGCTGGATTTCTCTTTAAGAAAGCACATGGTGTGCTCCAGCTTAATGGTACGTGTTAAGCAAGAACATCTGCTTATGAAGAGATAGATATGCTGAAACATTTACTGATGTTTTGCTTCCTCCCCTTGTGTCACCTGAAATCTATCATCTCACTATGCCATCCCAGCACAGTCCTGCTTGCAAATCTCGGGAAGCAGGGCACTGGTGCACAGCCTTTAGAAAATGATTAGTGGTCTGTCAGACTTTCGTCTAAACATGGGCACTGACTCAGATGTGTTACCTATAAATTTGTTCATCAGCAGCCGAGGAACATATGTGCCTCCTCTTTCTTAAACATAAAAACATTAATTACATTATATTGTACCACAGTAATAGGCAACACAGTGACAGAAGCTTGCCAAAGCTTTAATTTTAACCATAAATCTGATGGGTCTGGAATAGTGATTCAAGCTGCTTTAAGAGATGAAGATAAAGCTGACATCAGGTGTGTAGGAACATGACTTGGTGGGGGTGGGGAGGAAGGCATGTAAAATTAGCATAGACTGTCTGAAATACTTGAAAATGAGGTAGTAAAATTACAGTCCTCCCTGGACAAGGAGAACAAATTGCAATTCACTAACAGATCCTCTTCTGACTTTCTGCAATAGTTGGGGGATAAAAAGTTTCTCCTCTCCTACTGTTGGATTCTGGCTTCCTACTGTTTGGTTTTGCAGTCCCTCTTTTTTCCTTCCCTGGTGTAATCATCTAAGCACAGAGGGAACACTGTACAAGCAGCCCTTGGTGTCCTTTTGCTGGCTGGATTTTCATTTTAAATAGAGCTGATCAGGAGAAAGATGAGGCACAGCAGGTAGCTTGCACTGTCCTTTGTTCTGGAAAAAAGCAACAAGAAGGAACATCCAGATAATTTATCAACAGAAATAGGGGGAATATGAAAATCTGTGTGTACCATTACACATGAAAGGCACCAGGATAGGTTCTCCTATTGCGTTAGGTGCTGTACCATCAACTGTTCAAAGGGTTTATCAGATGGAGCAGTCCTGCTGCTTTGGGAAAGAGAAGAAGAGCTGAAGGCAGCAGCTGCCAGTGCTCCGTGCTCCTGTCTGCCCCATGCCTGTCCCACTGCTTGCCCCACGCCTGCTCCTCCCATGTCTGGATCAGTCCTGCCTGGCTGCCCTGAGCAGCTGAGGCCCACAGAATCAAGGCAAAGATGTCCAGGGAGAGATTTCTGCTGCAGTTGGCTCAGTCTGCCTCATTACACCCCAGGCAAAAGGGCAATAACACCTCTTTCTGAAATTTGTGTGGATTCCCTCTGAACTCCCTGTCTTCATTTTAGGATTTCACTGCAGGGTTTCAGAGCCATCAGGACATGCACAGGTTACAAATCTGAAACAACAGCAGCAACCTGCATCAGATAAGGGGGTTGGTTTGGGACTAGGTCTTGAAAAGCTTGTTTTCCCTTGATTGTGTCCACTCTTTTATGAAGGAGAAAATTACATTGGAGATGGATCTCTGCTGAAGGGAAACATACACCTTTCTCTTTTCATTTATTTAATTATTTTCTCTCTTATACCAAATTCATCTCCACAAGAGTTGTAAGTACTCAATCTTTTCCATGCTGCTTTGCCTTCTGGTGTGAAAAGCTTTCAGAGACTCAGTATTTGAGCTGCAAATGTGTTTGCCCTGACTGAACAGTGCTTTAATTCATCTCGCTCCAGCTTCAAAAGCTGTTATCACTATTATTAAAAAGGTAAAAATCTGGACTACTATCTACAAATAGTCAGGCCAGAATTTCAGAGATCCCAGAAAATGTGTGGTTGTTTAGAAATTCTGTAAGGTCCATGACTTTTTTAGTTGTTTCCCTAGGCAGGAACCACAACATGGAAAATTCTTTCTATTTACCCCTTGGCTAAAGGAACTTAAGTGGCTGCCAGATGTGTGAGGCTGGAGAAGAGAGTGCATCAGCAGAAGATGGCAACACATCTGACACAAAATCCAGGCTGGGGTGCAGGGCAGAGCTGCAGCTCTTATGGGGGGCGTTTCTGCTGTGTCAATGCAGCACAGGATGTATCTATCATAGAGCAGAACTCTGAATATTCACTGTGCACTGGACAGCAATATTTCATTTCATGCATCATTAAGAACCTGCATTGATTCCAAGTAGTCATATAACCTCATCTTGTACTTGCTTTAAAGCAAAATGGGGAGAAAAAAATGTCTCCTTCCCAAGTCACTGAATAACTTTAAAACTTGGGTACTTGAAGAAATACTATTTCTTAGTGTCATCTCTGCTGGGGACCAGGATGCTGGTGCAGTACCCCATGACCTGGAAACAAGCCAGGACTCCAGTGAGGGTCTTGGTTTCAGCAAAACATAGGTTTCCTTAGCACACATCCATTGTGCTTCATCTCCCTGTCAGTGGTTTGATTTGGAGTAACTTTCAGTTCAAATATAATAAAAAGAGAAGAAATAGGAGAGAATAAACTGGCACAGTAGCTGGTGTTGGTCTCTGCAGCCAGCTGAGCTGGCTGGGAAGCACATGCTCCTCAGCAGGGCTTTTGGTGCGCTCTGGTATGTTCCTGTAAAGCAGAATATCAGCTTAAAAAAAAAAAATAACACCTTAATATATGTTTCAGTTTGAGAATATTTGGTGGATTTTACACAATTTGCTGTTGGTGCCTGGAGCTATAGCTGAATTTGAAGCCAGGATTTAGGTTAAGAACTGTGAAAGAATTCAGTGACACTAAGGCTGAGTTGTCCAACACTAGCACTTCCCTGCTGGAGAAGACAGAGTGCCTTTGAAGAATGGTAGAGGTGTTGGATAATGGAATCTCCCTCCCCAGGCTGTAGCACATCAGTTGGACGATGGCCTTTCCAAGGGTTTTCTCTGGACTATGATGAGGTTGTTTGCCTCCTTGTGAGTTCAGTTTAGGGTGAAAAGATCCTGAGCAGGTGATCTGGGAAGACTCAATCTGCTCTGACTGTATCCTTACAATGGCCATTGCTCATTTCTAGCTACAGTCTTTGGCAGGTTATTAATGTTTTTAACTGAATTTTCAAAGCATCATGCACACTAGTCACTCTTAAAGAGAGGCTGAAAATATTTATAAGTAGAAGGAAGAACCCCAAAGACTGAAAGAGGGCATTTAAGAGGAATGTTGCTGCTTGCTCATACTAACAGCCCCTCCTCCTCAAGGAAAGGGAAATGGGAAAAAAGATGAAAGTTAAGCTGGCATTAGCAGCTGCTCTTACTAACATTCATCTTCTCAGTAAAAAACTCTTTGAAGGCTTATTACCTGCCTTCCACAGAAGAAACTGCCTCCTTGCCACTGATGTGTACATCAACGTCCCAGCATTTGGGGTAAAGCATTACAGAAAATAGTATCAATTTCATATATTATTTTCTTTTTGAATGAGACACAATACCCTCTATAAGGTATGTGGCAAAAACTGTCAGTAAATCTTACCTACCATGAAAAGGCAGTATTTGTTGGACATTACATAGTCCAGGGTAGAATAAGAACTTTGCATTCATTTTTGACTGTAATTTAACAAAACCCCCTTTTTCTTGTATTTCAGTCTCTCATTGCCATTGTTTGACTTTTTTTTATTCTCTATCTTCAGATCTCACGGCAAACATGGTAAAATGTTGGTTTTGAGCTTAATAATATCTTCCAAGTAATTTATTTACCAAATGCTCTTGGTGGAAGTGCTTTGTTCTGTATGTTAACAGGTGGAACGTACTCAGTATGTATGTATGGGTAATCAAAGCAAAGCAAGTCTCTCAGGGTGATGTGTCCAAGCTGGACAAGATCTCAGTGACTCAGAAACTTCATGCTTTGACTGTCTGAGTTTCCTGCACACTCCTCCCAAAAACGGGCATGGATTTTGCTGTCACATATCTTTAACTGTTACTTGTTTTTCTGTACCTGTTTTATTTATATTGCAAGGCAGTGGCCCTTATCAAGGAGAATATTGAATGGGCTTATCCAGTAAAAACCTTCAGCTGAAAGGCCAAGATTTGGATAGAAAGTGTTCTCCTCATCTTCAGCCCCTAGCCAGACCTTGGCATTCTGTGCTGTCTCCTTGGCAGGCTCAACTTGTCTTTAGAGCTTGCCAGATGTATTTTTCTCGCCAGGTGTTTGCTCATACTCCTCCAAACAGAACAGAAGCAGTAAAATGTCCAATTGCTGTTCAATAGTTTGTCTTTGGATCAGGTCACAGCCCAGTGTAATGTTAGTTATCTAAATTTTGTAGAACAAAGGAAATGAATAAAAAAAGTTATAAGAAAAGTAGTCTTTGTTTTAAAATTCAAACCCCACATCTTTAAAAGAATGACAATTTTTTATCAGATTTCTTTTTTTAAAATTTCTACAGAATTATGGTGTTACCCTTCATCACCTCTGTGGCACCAAAACATAGGGGGCCTTTGCAATAAGATAACATTTATTTTAAAAAGCACTAGAAATATATCTCTCTTAATCAACAAAAGAGAAGCCTATCATAAGGTATCAGACTGCCTAAAATCATAACCCTTCTAATGTAAGAGCATTGACAAAATTCAAACTATGAATTTAGACAAGGAAGTTGTTTGGGTTTTTTTTCAATCAAGCAACAGGAGCAGATGTAGATTATTTTTGGCTAAGATATTCCTCTTTTGGAATGATTTCACATGTTAACTTTGCTTGGGAACTGCTCCTATTGGTGACCATGTGTTCAGCACATCTGCTTTGGCTTGTTGTTTTCCCTGAGACTGACAATATTGTGGCAAAGCGTCAGAGTGAATTGAGGTGAAGGAAAAGGAAAAAGAAAATTGTCACGAAAGAGCTGCATTGCAAGTTCAAATGAACCCTGTGACACTTTCCATCCTTTGATCCTCTAAGTGTGTATCAGGATAGGTGTAGAGGGATTTGGAAAGGTGGGAAGAACTGACAGACTTGAAGTAATACCTGGGCTTGTCTTATCACACTCAAAAACTGAGCTCAATCAGACACACTGGGAAGACATTTCTGACTTTTAGCTCATGGGAGAGGATGCCTTCAAAAAGTTGGGAAAATCCTGCTAATGATTCATCAAGGCTGGTTTTGCTGTTCACTGCAAAATGCACTCATTCATCAAACTGAATAGATTTCAATCAATATTGTCAAACTAAGGAGTTATGTATTATATACACATACACCCACAAGTTCACTTAGTTATGCATAACCTGTGTGATGGCCATCATGGAATAAACTACAGAGCTGGCTTCCAAACTGAATTTACCAAAATTCCTTCTCTCTACCTGTCTCTTATTTGCACTGATATTTACACATAAATCCTGTGGTTTTCATCTTCAAGCATCTTCGTCTCCCTTTCCCTTTGCTTTTGCCTTTGCCTTTGCCTTTGCCTTTCCCTTTCCCTTTCCCTTTCCCTTTCCCTTTCCCTTTCCCTTTCCCTTTCCATCTTTCCCTTTGCCATCCCTTCCCTTCCTTGCTGACTTCTCACAGTGTCACTTGGTGTCTCCTGCCACACAGTCTGTGCAGTCATGTCCATGTGGTATCACTCTCTAGAAGTACATGACAAAAGAGCAGACTAGGAATTTTAAAGCAGACCAGTGATGCAGATGAAGTTTGAGTAAAGAATTTGCCTGTCACGTTGAAATCTTACTCACATGAAGCATTTTACATGGGGATTACAAGATTCTTGCAAGACAGATACATAAAAACATAAAAAGACATGAAAGTTAAAGAGATTTCTTTTTTGAATATGCACAAAATAGAGCAGTAAATCATGTAGTAAAAGTTTAATTTGACATAGGATATGCACTGTAGTACTTAGTTTAGAGAAGTTCTTCTATACAGATTTTAAATATAAGAATGTGAATAGGCTCAGTGGAGTTAATGTCAGAGTTTTGTTGATGTGGAGATGGATGGACTGAGCGTTCTTCAGGAAAAATACTCTCCTTTTCCTTATGGGCTTGGGCTGCATGAGGCAGTCTCAGCTCAGCTTCACTGTGCTCTCTGTGTGTACACACTGACTGCTCTGATGTCTATGTCTCAGTTTTCTGAATTACCAACCCAAGCATCTCAACCAGTAGCAACAACTTGACATTCTTCAAGGAGTGGCAGAGTATTACAAACCATGTGACATTAGAGTTGGGCAGGGTTACCAAGCTGTTCATTACCATAGAATGAACAAAGTTTTAACTGGGTAATTATTTTAATAATTCTTAATAACAGGAGGAAAAAAGTCCTGCTCTTTCCTGCAGCTCTGGCCTAAGCCTTGTTTTTCTATCCATTAATTTAGGTGTGTCTGTCTCTCACTTTTCCTCCTACAGCTTGTCTTCATTTTCAGAGCTTGTTCATCTCCACTCAGTAATCAAGTACCAAATATTGAGACAACATTTTTCAGATTTAGAGCCTGGACACTTAGGTAGCCTTTTAGCAAAACCAGAGTGCATTGACACCCACAGGATTTGGAGCTCTATTTTCTGGAGTATTTGGTTACTAAGAAACCTAATCCTTGCCTGCTTATTCTGCTTTTGAGAGACATAGAAAATATTTTTCTGCTAAATGGGATGAATACTTTATAATATCAAAGAATTTGTGCTGGGGTCAACCTTAATTTGACTGGAGTTCCCTCCTTGGTGAAGGTTGAAAGCTGCATGGGCAGGCACAGATGGGAGAGGTTTATTGCAGTATGGGAACCTAGCTGATGAACTGCCGTGCTAGGTGAGGTATTTTATTCAGCATTTAACTTTGCCTTGCATATCTGCAGCCTATTAATCCATTCCCAGGAGACCTATTGTAATTTTCCAGACACTTGAAAATTTTCAAGCAGGTGTCACTTTAAACAAAACCAAAAAACTTGGAGATGCATCTGCTGATCCTTTCTGATGTCTGTAAGCAGTAATTTCTACACTAAAGGTGTTCATTCTTAAAGTAAGAGAGGAACAGCCTGCAATATCTGACTGGCAGCAATATTCTTTACACTTTAAAATGGAAATGTGGAAAAGGGATGCCTGTTGGAGAAGGAAAATTTGGGAATGAGCACTTGGTTTTAATCCTGAAAAGATCTCGAACAGTCAGCTTCAAACTGGGATGTGTCTTGACAGGAGAAACCTTTACATAAATCTTTCTTTGAGCCTCACTCAGGCAGATAATGAAATTATCTGGAAGACAAATAAGGAAATACACTTAGGAAAACACCAGTGCCAAAAGCTTTACTAAATGACATTTAAGTAGGGAGCTTGTCAGCAGGTGGCTCACGCCTGAGGAATGTGAAAGCTTTGTTGTCATAGTCCCCTTTGCCCAACTCCATAAAATGATGTTTGAAACTGGATAATCAATGTATCCTCCTCCTTTGAAAGTTAATAGATTTCCAGCACACACCCAGTTTTCTGCACCATTTGAGGACAACCACAGAGATAACAGCATGAAGGTGAGTTCCCAAGGTTTTTGTTACTTACATGTACAGGTGACAGATGAATACACTCATTTTTCCAGTTACCTCACTTGCAGCTGTTGCTGTGGGAAGGTTCAGGATGCTGATTGCTCAGTGAGGTGAGAGCTGTTGGGAAGCTGAGTTGATGCTGTCCAGCAGCTTTCCTTGTCCTCCTGAGCAAGATCAGGGCAGACGTGGGAGGGCTGAAAAAAAGCACAGCAAACCTGACAGCTCTAGCTCAGACTGTGCCATTAAAGCTTCTCAGGAGTGTTTTCCTTCATCCCTTGTGTCAGAAGAAAAGTGGAGCATAAGCAGAACTTGTTTTCCGTCTCTCCCATTTAACAGTTAACAAAACAAGAACACGTGTGAGAGCTGGATGCCCTAGTCGTTCCCTGGGTGTCAAAGGTGGTGAAGTATTAAGAACTTTGCCAGCTCACTGAAGTGAAGTCAGGTCACTTCATGAGCATCAGAAAATCAGGCAGTGGACTATGTTACCCATCTGCCAGGAAAGCTACCAAAGAGCTTTCAATTAATTTTTTTTTAGGGGGAATGCAGATTGTCTTCGCCTGGGATAGGGCTGCTGCAGTCCAGAGTCCGCTCCATAAAGCAGGGCTGTTCCTGAGCAATCAGGGCAATTTTTTCAGCCTGTGACAGCCTGTGCTAATTTTTGCTTAAGCTTTGTAGAACAAAATGTTTTAACACATGATGAGTGTTGGGTTTCTTGGTAGTTCCAAGTAGTAAGGAGATCCTGCTTGAACTGGGTGACTCTTGGTGTTTAAGTCTTCATCAGCCAACTTGCAACTATTTGAGCTCAACAAATTGTGTATTTAATGCCTTTTTCCCCTAAGCCAGAGGAAATGTTTTGCAATAGTTATAGAAATAAAAACCATGGGCATAATGGGTTTAATGTGTAAAATCAAACTATGTATCTATGTGTATGTGAGGAGACATTGAGAGGAAATACTCATTGCACAGAGCACTGCATGTGCAAGGCAAGCTTGTGCAATGTCACTTGATTTATGGCAGGAGCTTTCCAAGACAAGAAGTTTTCAAGGGTCTTTTCCATGGCACTGTCATTCTCAACCCCTCCCTTGCACACAGGCAGACCAATTACTGGGAGAGCTCAGAAGTTTCTGTCACAATTTCAGCAGTTTCTCAAAACAAGTATCAGCTTAAAAAAACATAGGAGGTTGAAACAGAAGAAAGCTACAGGGATATAGCTGGAGGGGGAAAAGGGAGGGAACAACAGTTGTCGACTTCCAAAGCAATTGTGGATATGGATTGCATGGAAGGCTTCTCACCAGCAGGGAGTCTGACAGGTCTATCAGGGGAGAGTTCATCTACTTCTGTAATAGTAGTTATTTGAACAACTGGAGATCAATATAGTTTCTAGGGGAGATGCTGCTATTTATTGGGAAATAAGAGAGAAACACTGGTGAAAGTTTTCTCTCTGTTTCTACAGTAACCACCATCAGGAGTACTGTGCACATGTTTCCTGGCTGGGTTCAAGCCTGGATAGCTACAGAGCCATGGCAGGTCACCTACAGACCCCATAGTTTTGCCTCAAACTCCTCCGAGCTCAGGGGGACTCACAGTGGGCAGTGGAGGGATGGGTTAGCACCTGGAGGAGGTCACTCATGAAATAAAATTCAGCTCTGAATTTGCAATTGCCTCTGATGGGATGTTTAGACAGGAGCCACCCATGGCTGTCTATGAGTGATTCTCGTGGTCTCTGCTACTTCCAGTCTCTCTGGGAACAGCTCTGTGTGCAGGAGCAATCAGTTCTGAGCCCTGGAGGCAGTCAGTGCTCAAGGCCAGCAGCTCATTCCTATGCAGAAATATCCTGGTAGGTGGAGGGTGAATTTCCTTGAGCAAGGGAGTCCATCTCATTCATTGCATTGCATGACCCACAATAATGGGTATGTGCAAGGCACTGCTGCCCTCCACCACCTCATTCCACAAGTATCCTTCATTTTAAAACAACACACTTAGGATGTGGCACTTCAGCATCTGATTAAGTCATGATTAGGGAAACAGTAAATGCTTCTGCAAGATGCATCATCAAAACCAGGCAGGAACACTTCTACTCTGTTAGCAAACATACCTGCAATATCTCTACCTTAAATAAGCTATAAAGCTGTTTGTCTGCCCTTCACTGTTTACTTTGTGTTCCCATTTTCTGCACATGCTGCAATATTTTGCTTCTTAAGAGGAGTGTGATAAGCTCATGAATAACAAATGATGATTTATGTTTGTGGATTGTGAAATGATGTTAATGTGACTATTACTTTTAATCTTTGCTTTTGAATGATGTATTGAGCTGCAGGTAATCCCAGAGGGATATTATTTGGGTCTGAGTATTGAAAATGCCTCCTTTTGTCTTCCCTCCTGTTAAGCATGGAATTGAATGTAGAAAAATGAAGGAAGTAGGACAAATACAAGGTCTGATTTAATGCCTTATTTCATAGTCTTAGACCCCTACCAGCTGTATCTTCTAAGAATGGGGACAGAAGGGACAAAAAAGATAAGAAATTCTGAAATTCTAAACAAGCTACCTTTTTGAGAGAAATTACAAAAGCCTCTCCATGCTAAATCTTGATCTCTAGTAATGAACACTGAAATTTGCTGTTTCCAAGAAACTTTCATTCGCTTCAAAACCTTTTCCTGTTTGAAAAGGAACAATTGCATTTTCTTTTCAGCTTCTGATTACCAGAACTGGGAGCTGGACTGAATTTTGTAGCCCAACATTTGCAATAATAGTAAACAAAAGCAAAGTGCTTGGAATTCTATTGGAACAAAATTGAAGAAATTGTCTCTTCAAATTTACCCTTTTACAGATAACTGTGATAGCATGTCATTTCTTTAAGAGGATAGTTGTCTGTAAATGTTCTGCAGGACTGTAAATATGACAGTAAAAATATGATGTCTGGGATGGTTTCATGCAAGTATCTCCCCCTTGTGGCAGTCCAATTAGCTGGGATAAATAAAAAAGCCAGGCCCAAATTCTTTGCATCAAGGAGTTGACCTAGGGGAGCAGAAGGCTGGGATCTTAGACTTCTCCATAGCTACAATTGGACACCTATTCCAGGTAAACCCTATATCTAGCTAAGTTAGCCACACCCCCTTCTCTTTGGATGCTGCAGCTCCTGGACCAGGTGCTCTCTGGAAGCAGCTCCAGGCCATGCAGCCTGTGAATACTGCCTAGAGAGCACATGGTCACTGAAATGGATTAAAGAACATCTCCAAGCCTCATCCATTGCACCCATCCTGTTTTTTAAGCCACACTCCCCAGCCAAACTGGGTTTGATGCAGCAGGAAGAAACCCCTCACTGGACTGATACACCCCCTCCCCGCATACATATTTGTAAGTAAACAGAAGATCCTGCTGTTCTTTAAATCTAGTGTTCATTTCACAACATCAACAAATGTTAGTTATTATATCTGCATATCAGTAATACTACTGATAACTCACATTCCTACATTATTTTTGTACCTCTGATGGTAGAACTGGCTAGACAGTAAAGAAAATTTGGACCCAGAAGGAGAAGTACTATTTAAATTTTCATTTCTAATTCAGATACACTTGTAATAAACGTATTTGCATGATATCCATCAAAACCAACTCTGTCCAACCTTCAGAGGTGTTTCAAACTTCTGAGGAATTGTACCTGGGGTTCACACTGGACCTTCTATAGTTAGCAGCAGATGTGCTCCAGGGAGCAGGGTGCTCCTGAAGGAGGACAGGACAAGGTTGGCTGCTCCTGGAGAAGAACAGGAGAAGGGTGGCTGCTCTCCTCTGCTCTGCTGGGACTGACACGGGGCTGGGGAGAGCCATCTGCAGAGGAAAACAGAGTGAGCAGTGTGGTTTGAACCCCCCATCTCTTCCAGAGGCCTCCGCTATCCGGTCTGTGTCACGGCAGCAGCCTGTGGGCCTTAGGAGGGGACTTGTCAAGACAACTTCCCTGAGTTCTCTGAAGTTCCCATCTTCTCTGGGTAATGCTAGGTGCAGGAAAGCCTACTGTAGGACTGGCCTGACTGGGGTGTCACCAAGCCACAGCATGCTGTGTCACCTGCTCTTATCCCCACTGAGGGCAGGAATGCAGAGATGTCCCCAGGTACTGCTGGTATCAGTTCCTTGCCTTGCACAGGGTCACACTGCAAAAGCCACCAAGCATGCTGGACATGGACTCCTACCTCCCCTTCTGAGGAGTCTTCTAACAAAAATGCTCAGATGAAGGTAATGCAGGTTTACAAAAAAAATGTGATGAAAAGCCTACAACACTTGGGAGGCTTGGAGTGGGTAGGAATTTAAATGTGGTCCCTGCTGTGGGGCTGAGTAAAAATGAAAAATCTGTGGCCCAAGGCTGTCTAGGGAGAAGCAGGGTCCTCTTTCAGGAATACAGTGACTGCAGATCTGCAGCCCCTGTGTACTCACAATTCTGGCCAGTCAGTGGATAAGGGGTGAAGGTTAAGTCCCTTTTGCCCTTTCTAACCTTTACTCTGTGAGACATTTTAAATTTCAATGGGAATTCTTATTCTTAAAGTTCAGACAATACTGTCCTTGAAAGTTGGTAGACCTAATTATGAAAGGCTTAGAGGGATGGTGAATAGATCATCTTCGCTTCTTGAGTTAATCTTGATAGATAATGCATGGCAAATATTGTCTTGTTTCTTTTAAAAACTGTCAGTGAGAGGAAATTCCAGAGACGGGAAATGCAATCTTTCAAAGGATTAAGAGAGAACTAACTAACATGAACCAGATCATTAGCTTTGTATTTTCTGTTCCACCTTCTGATGCCCATATTTCACTCATGAGGATGAGTTGGAATGACTCCAAAAACTAAGTGGAAATTAATTTCTCAAAGGCTGATCTGAAAGTTAAAATGCATTTCAAAATCACTTGCTTTACAGATGCCATCCATTTGCCCTGAAGAAAGAAAAAAAATAATGCTTTATGTAGCAACACAAAGTACAAGTTGAAATGAATATGGGTGAGGCACTGCAGGAGGCTTGGGGGGAGGCAGCCAGTGAGCCAGGACTGCTGTGAAATGGCACATCATCCACTGGGAAGGTGTTTATCAGGTTTAAAAGAGATGCTTAAAGCAGACGATTTTTAAAAGAAATTGGGAGGATGATACAAGGAGGATTGTATACACTGTAATTTCCCCCAAAATGTTAAGATATCAGAATTATGTTTTTAAGGGCACCTCCTGTATTATGAAACCTACATTACAGAAAATCAGAAAAAAAAAAATCAAAGGTTTGATTTTATTTTTAACATTATGTTGTCTAATACACGCCATTTAAGAAATTATTTTCAAATTGAGACTAACACTTATAAAATGTTAAAATTCTTTTCTTCCTCAAAAGCATGATTTTTATGATACATAAATTGTAATCTTTCTAAAATAGTAAACTCATGGAAGGTTTAATTACTGCAAGATACATTTTTTTGTGACCAAAAACTGCTTTGCAGATTGTTCCACAGAGCTCTTTTACAACTGGCTTTAACATGAGCAATTTCCATTGCAAACAAAAAGAGAGAGGTAATTAATTGGGTATTCTATTCTCTTAGAAAGATTCTCTTCTGAACATATCTGAGCTCCAAATAAACACAGCAGAACTGGGCTGAATGTAGGGCGCTTGTGAGGTCTGATTCTAGGCACAGACTCAAACAATGTCCCTCATTTTAAGGCTGAGAATTATAAGGTAAAACACTGGTGCTTTGAGTTGTGAATACACACAGATCTTTGCTGAACTATGACACGAGACTAATGATGATAAATATTGTGAAAGTGATTAAAGCACAGTTGCACAGAAAGGCATTTGTACTACTAATATTAGGTAATTAAGGTCCTTGCATCCTTCCTATCTGTTATTACAGATAGGTAAGAGGAATCACAGTGACACTGATACTTTTGTTTCCAGAAGTGCTGAAAACCCTCTTCTGTCACATTTTTCCACATGCCACAATTACATTTAGCATCTCCAGGTAGACACAGGGCAGCAGAACAGTGGCATAAGTTAGCTGGTTTCATATCTATCCTGCAGATCAGTTTGGAAGGGATTTCTCTTGGCATAGCATAGGGAAGAAAGGATCAAGTACTGCAAATAAGGTATGAATCATTTAATCCTGACACTTTGTACTGTGATTCACATTGCAAGTGAAAGTATGCCTTGGGGTAAATAAAATGCTGACTCTGCAGGAGGAAGTGTCAAAATACGTGCAGATTTTAATAGCACTGGATGTTAGTACTGACATTTCAGCGTGACTGACTTGGGAGATGAGTTACCATGTGCCAATCCAACTGAGAAAAATGCCCACTAAATCAGAGCTAAAGACTGAGTAGGAGTGACTGGCTCCTTCCTGCTCTGGGGAAGCACCAGAGAGCAAGAAGGTAAGCTGGGCAAACTCTCTAGAGAAATTCTTTACACCAGTGCAGAACTGAGGTTTCCAGAGCTTCTGTGTAAACCTCTTTCTTAAGGTTTAACCTAATTTGAAAAATAAAATGCAGCAGCCATGAAAAACTCCCCTTTTTTCCAGTCTTCAAATGGGTATTTTCATCCCGTTCAACCTGTTTGCACTGAGTTAAAGCAATAATTGCTAATGCTGCTTTTAGTTCAGTGTTATTCTGGACAAATTATGGCAATTATCTAGATCACAAATATATGTAAAACTCTTTGGTACTCTCTGTAATTGCTCTTGAAGTTCAAATGATTGATGTTTAATATGGCCTGTTCCATTAAGAGTTGTTCTAAGTAAAGTCAAGTGCAAAAGTCCCAGTGACCTCAGTGATGAAGGTTCACACCCTTAGATTTGGTTCATCTTAGTTCAGAGGGAGATTTTGTTTTCTTTTAATTCACTAGGTGGTAGCAGTGTACAAATTGTGTTGTGTGGGTTTAGGGTTGTTTTTTTTTTTTTTTTCCTAGTTCTAATCAAACTTGCTTCAGGACCTTCCTTCAATTCCCAACCCATTATTTCTTAGTCTTGCACTGAGTTCTTGAGGGGAAAGGAGACAAAGGTTTTAAACACCCTTCTGAAGGGATGCCAAAACTTGTGCCATCCTGCAGATGTTTTCTTGTGATGGCAGAAGTCACAGTGTGCTGGAAGAGAACAACTACTGCTGGTCAGAGAATGACATCAACATCAAAGGCTGAGCTTAAACACTTTCATCCAGCCAACATATACAAAAAGAAGAGCAAGACGTTAAATCTCCACTACTTTTGAATCCCTTCCACCAGTTTTTGCTGAATTCCTTGCAATGTGTCAGGCAACGTGATTAGATAAATGTCCATTATTATTGCAGTCAGTCCTGGGAAAGTCATGGTGTTCAGCAAGGGGTAATCTAGCTGACAATAGGCAAAAGGACTTGGGCTTCTAAACTACTAATCTAGGTAGGGTTCTTGCTGAGTATAATCCATATTTTTCAGCAGAGGATGTGCAGATTAATGAGAAGCTGTCATTTGAAACAGATGTTGCTGTTTTGTTCACTTTTATCGTGCCTAATACACTGCACATTCTGGGATTAACCTCCTGATCTACATGTAGTTACATCTGCATTAACTATTTATTGGGAGAGAGGAAGGAATGATTAAAAAACTCCCATGTACAGCCTTTCTCCAGAGACAAGAAATTGTTTTCAGACAGTCAGGTATAACCTGTGACATTTCACTTCTACCGCTACTATCTTTTCAGTGACGATGACCTGCCTGAGTGGTGATCTGAGGGAGCTGGTGACACGAATGTGCCACTGAAAGGGTTCCTTCCTGCCAAAGTGCTCCTCGGCATCTCTCCAGAGAGTCTGTGTCCCCCCTCATCTCCCACTGCTCACCCCTTCTCTCACAGTTTGCTCTACCACTCAAGATCTTCTGGGGGCTGGCTTTACTATAGTACCAGGTTTACCTAAAAAACTAACTCCAGAGAGGGTGCAGTGCTGTTGTGGATTACCTCTAGTCTGGGATCACAGCTTATCAAGCACACGAGGGCTCCTCTCCAGGGTTGTCTGGTCCTGCCTCTCTGTGTCTGAACAACCCTGGTCAAGCAAGCCGATTGTTTCACTAGGGCAGCAACTTGAAACTAGATCAGCATTTTTAAAAAATATGCAGCTCTACATTTCATACATAAAGTTCTGCTACAGTAGTAGGGATGAATGATGAAAATTTGAAGGGGTTTATCAGAGAGACATTTTTAACCTAAAAACATGTGATGCTAAGTAAGATGAAGATATTTATGTACTGATAGATAATGGCCAGAAGTAGCAGAGATATGATGAATACAATCCTCCAGTGAGTAGCAAAAACTAACTGTAGCTATCCAATATCTCTGTCTGATCCTAGTGGGATGCAGATAGGAGCCTTATCACTAACTAAAACAGAGTCTTGACTGAATCAGACAAGCTGACACTGGCATCAGAACTTTGCAGAAGTTGCTCTATAGAAAGCTTGCAGCAAATGTTATTTTCTGGTAGTACAATGAAATAAATCTAGGAGACATTTGCAGGAGACCTTACAGAATTCCTCCAGGCAATGATTGTGGAAGAGACACTGTAATATAAGTACACTCTTGCTTTGTGCAAAGCATGGTGAGACAGGCCGAATTAACATTCACGGGAGCAGGAAGGCTCAGGTTTCATCAAGATGTTTAAATATCTGATGTCATTTTGCCAATTTGAGTGGCTGAGTGGCAGGAATATACTAGGCTTTTTATATTATTTTTGGAAGCAAATGAGATACTGAATTTTAAAATGCATATGCAAATGCAAAAAAAAAGTCATTGTAAATAGATGTCATACCTTAATGAACTGTCCATTTTCTAAGTCTTTGTATAATACCTTGGGTAATATGAAACTGTGATAGTCAGGGCCACAAAATAATCCTAAAATACATGATAGAGATGATGATAAAACATGACAGACAAGATCAGATTTCCATTTTCTTTTGGTCCTTGTTATTTCATAATTATTAATAAAACTTTCAGAATAAAAGTCTCAATCTAAAACTTCAACAAGGTAATGATTCACACCTGGAAAGTAGCAAACAACTCCAGTTCATGTTGCAAACCTGTGAATAAGGGGAAAGAAGGGTACATGCTGCTTCTGTGTCATCCTAATCCTACAGCTATCACTTAGGAATTAATAAAACATACAAGGCTCTCTTGCAGCTCCATCCCTGCTGGCTGCTGCTCTGGTGATACATTGCAATAATATGCCAGTGATAATATTCCAGTAATAAATGATGGCAATATCCCATCAGATTCTCATCACTCCAGTGATGCACTGTGGCCATACATCAGCAGGCAGTGGAGTTTAGGCATTAGTGGAAGAGGCAAATTTTGTTGTACATCCTCTAAACACAGGGTTTGACATAATGCAGCACGTGCTTATAGAATGGAACAGGGATTGCATATGGAATGTGTACTGCAGAAACGGGCTCTTCTTACTCATTTAATACTTAAAATCTAAAGGGAATGTGAGTGTGCAAATGATCACAGAGTAGGATCACAGGACCATTTGGGCTGGACAAGACTTCTAACACCATGGAGTGATGGAATTGCTTAGGAATCAGCTCTCCAGGTTTTCACCATACTGCACTGCCATGTGAGGGTGTTGGGTGATTTCTCTTTGTACTATTAATATAGCAAAACAATGTGTAGGGCCCTGGCATGATAGGTCAGGGTCAGGAGGCTTTCAGTTTGATTTGTGAATGCTTCTCAGCCTGTTTCTAAGACAGTGATTACTGCCAGAGGGCTTGTAAACTATTTTGGGATTGCCAACTAACCCTTTTGCAATAATAGTATGATATTACACCTGATATGCATGCAGATGGACAAGTCATTGGAGGAAAAAATTAGAGATATTTCTCATCCCTAATTATTCATGATTTCTTTTATTTGGCAGCTGTCTTCATGGGAAACTTATACAAGATGCAAGTCATCACAGAAATGACATTTTCTCTGGAGCCTTCTCAGATGACATAATTCATAGATAACTCTCCAGTATGATTCCCTGAAGAACTGATGCATCCCAGCTCCCAAACAGTGATGTGAGTTTGGAAAGCCATGCTGAATCGCCTGCCTACAAGCAGGTTTAAGCAGAAGGGAAGATTTTACTTTGGAAGCCAAAGCAGCAGTACCAAGAGGGTTAAGGGAAGAGACTCCATTTTGGTTAGCAAAGTGCAGTTTCAGATGTTCAGTTTTGATGACAACAAACCAGAGAATTAAGCTATGCACTTTAAAGATTTTTCTTAGCCTTTCTGATACTGAATTTCTCCAGAGGAATTCAGTACCAGCCAGCTCTGTGATCAATAAGTATGCTATTGATGGAAAGTGAGAGAAAGACTTAAGGAATCATTAAAGGTCAGCTGATTTGTCCCTAAAGCTCATATGCTCAGCCTCTGTTTACCTCTTAAGAGTCACAGACTGAGGCAGTGAAAGCACCTAGAAAAGAGGTTGGATTTTGTATGGCTGGCTGCAATTTGTATCTCCTAGCACTGAAGAATATTAATTTCTAGGGGCTGTTCATGAGGAATCAGTCACTTTTGCTTCCACTGTTCTTTGATGCAAAACAAGTAAGATTGTTCTATTTGAGTTCAAATAAAAAACCCAAGCCAAGTAAAGCATCACTCACAAAACTTGGAGGACTACAGTTTCATCACCTAAAATGCTGCCACTGTAAATTTGGTTCAGCTACAAAGATTGCATCTTTTAGTACCTTATAAATAAACTTTTCAGGATACTGTTGCAAGAGTCAATGCCACATGCTGTAAAAAAGCAATGAGAAGAAAAGAAAGTGAGGAGAGGTGAGGATCTCCAAGTGGAATATACATGTTGTAACCCTGCAGAGCATCTAGAGCCACAGGGGCAAGCTTCAGGTCCTGCTGGCCTTGGAACATTTTTCTGCTTTATTACCTTCCAGGAGTGACAGCGGAACTATAGCCAACTTCCAATATAAAGATTGCTAATGATGAAAACTATCACACCCTTCACTGAATTGTTCCTCTACTTAGGAAGCATCACTGTTAGCAGCCTGAAATATATGTCTGGAACATACAGAATTTAGGTTGCCTGAAGTTGCAACAATTTTGATTCTACCACAGATTTCCTTCAGCCAAGGTTTCTGCTTTCTGGTGGCTTTTACCTTTCCAGTTATTTACTCTACAGCCAAGCTATTGTGTGCCTTTCTATTCTGTTTGACCTTTAGTAGACCTATTGATTTATTTTCTTTTAAACTTTCCAAGTTCATGGTTTTATTTTGTCAGCTGTATAGTGAAGCTTCCTCCCCAGTTCTCACCTGGAATGCACGGGGAGGTCAGCTTCCACAGGAAATTGGCTGGTGTCTTTTAATTAGAGACATGGCTTCACTCCATTTGCTCAGAAATAGAACTTTTAATAAGGTAAAAATAACAAACAGGACACTGCATGGTACATGGAGCAATCAGGAGAAAAGCACGGGCTCTGAGTTTCACAGAGTCTTTTATATATTTCAGGCAACTGGGGGAACCAGGGCAGGGACCGGGGGAAGTATCCAACAAGGAAAGAGTGATTAGGAATATTACAATTTCTGCAGCAAAAATTAACCAATTGTAACAGAGAACTTTTAAATAACAACTCAAAATCTAAATGGTGGGAAATCAGGAGTGGGTCTTTGTTCTCTTAGGACCAGAAACAATTTTCCTGGGGTTTAGAACCAAGATCCTCTCCTCCTTCACCGAACTGACCCCAAAAGTATAGCAATGTTTTCCTGAAGCCTTAATGTATTTATTAAATGCTCTTCTTAAGTGAACTAGGCTAATAATCTCTCTAAGATTACCTTGAGCAGATATATTTTCCATCCTTGATCAGCCTTAACAGTAGCATGCACCTTCTAGTCTCTGTTAATTGAATTAAACATGAGCTTTTCCTTGTTGTCCCAAACTGAACTCAGCCTGTCAGGCTCTGTTGTCTTAGCCACCTTGCCTGTACTTTTTAATAAACTAACAAGGACTAACTAATATTTTTAAAGTTTTCTGGAATTTTCTCCTATCCATGGATTACTGAAAAATGAACATTACCTGCCAAAAAAACTTCTCAAGCAGCTGTGTTAAAATTTCTCAATGCAAATTACCCAGAACTTCTGATTTAAGTGTCTAACTGCAGTAGCTGTTGATTAATATCCTCTTTAGTTACAGTAGGAATAGGAAGTATATTACCATCATCACCTAACAAATACTTCATCCTTTCCTCCAAATACAGAACAGACATCTTTATTGATTTTTTTTTTTTTTTTTTTGCATTGTTGCTAAATAGAAAAGAAGTATCTGTTTCTGTTTGGGAACAGACCTATCGGTCTCTTTCAAGAGGGTTTTTTTTCACTGCAGAAATGTTTTGCAAAAACTGTTCCCTTATTAATGTTCTCAATGACACATTTTTGGTTTTGTTGTCAATTATTTATCCTCTTCTACTCTTGCATTTGTCTTTTTTGTCCTTATTGGTAAGACTTACTTTTATGGCTGCATTCACTTCCTACTTCAGAGGTTTTTGATTTATTATGCTGAGTTTATTCTGTTGTGTTTTTACACAGACACAGCCTTCTTCCTCCTGTTAAAATGAGATATCCTTAAGTTGTTCTTACAAAGCTCTCATGTTTTCTGCCTTATTTCCTTCTTCCAGTGGAAGCAGATAATGCTTTTTGGCTTTAAACCGCCAACTTTCTTAAGGCACCACTGTATTCTGCACTGGTTCAAGCTTCATTTTCTTTGCATATAGCAGCACTAGTCGAATTATTGCCACTCATATGTCAATAATGAAGACAAGATTTGTACTTGGTGTAGGTATTTTCCCTTTATTCAAGACCACATCAAAGCTAGGCAAAAATTACACATGAAACTGATTCATTCACTCCTAACCCTGAAGTATTCCTTTCTGGGAAAGGTTCCTCATCTTTCCTACGGGAAAGACCTGGCAGAGTTAAACCAGGAGAAATGCCAGCCTCACCAGAGGAATTTTATAGCTCCCTGTGGGATATGGCAAATCACTCCAGCTGGGCCCAGGCACAAATTTCCCCTCCCTCCTCCTTCCCTCATGGCAGGGTTCCCCGGCAGTCCCTGAAATGAGGACAGGCAGCTGTGAGGTGTCCTCTGCCAAGGCAAAGAACATTAACACTCTTCTGATGGAGAATGCAGGACTTAGGAAGGAATCATTCTCAACTCATGGGTTCTGCCCCAAGATTGCCTGGTGTCGAGGGATAACTCTCCCCAGTGAATTCTGCACTGGGCTGGCTTCCAGTCTGTGCTAATGCTGGAGGTAAAGATCAGAGCTTGACTTTTCAGAAGGCTCCATTTTGCATGTTTGCAGTTATTCACTCAGCTGCTGGCCAAGAGCACAACCTGCTTTAAGGATTTATATCTGATATTGCTCTTTTGAGGGAGAGAAAGAGCTGATGTTCCCCATTTCCCTCTCTCCTTATGGCCCAATATTATGCTCTCAAAACAAAACCCCTGTTCAGTCTGGGATCCTGGACTAAAACATCTCCACACTGTTTTCCTCCCTTGCACTTTACTCATAGCTGCTGTAATTGAAGCTGGTTAATGTGCAGTGGCTTCATTAGGTGGTTAACAGATCCAATTAGGGTGGAGTTCAATATCTGTTCTGTTGCTTTGCAAGGACAACTCTGGCTTACATCTTAACTGATTAGAGAGAAAAAAAAAATCGTTCAGTAGCTCTTTCCCAGTGCCTCATCTCCTCTGTCTCTGGAAGTGCTTGGATTTACACATGTGTCTTCTGCAGGTGAACAGCAAGGCAAGACCCAGAGGGGTGGCTCAGGCCCTTCCCACAGTGAAGTGAGTCCTGCCATTCCTGGGGTCACACCACCAAGCCCTCCCAGCTCCTGCTGGGCTGAAGGAACAGAGGTCTTCTAACCCTTTGCAGTGTCTCAGTGGTCCCTAGAGCTGCCTCTAGGCGTGCCCAGCTCTCCCTCTGTGTGATGCTGCTGGGGCTGAGTGAGTCTCCACAGCAGGGTCCTTGTCTGCTCACTCTGCCCAACAGGAACATCCCATCCCACTTAAAGTGTGGAGTTAGGCTGAGCATCCAAATATGTCAGAACTATTAACTAAGCTTCTGTATAGCTGTTCTTTCCCTCCTTCAGTCAAAAAAAAAAAAAAAAATCATCTATTTTGGAGCTTAGACTTTAGGCTTTAATAGTACTATTTACACATATATACATGAACTTACACCATATGATTCTGTATTTTATAAAACCATGGTAAAGAAAATAAACTGATTGCTTGCCAGGTTCCTCCCCCTCAGTCCTGCTCCTGACACTAGGAGCTCATTGTAGAGCCAGGAATATTCCATGCCTGCAGCTAGGCTTTGACAGTAGCTTCCTTTTGTGATTGTGAGCGAGACATAAAAGAAAAATAAAATTTAAAAAAAACCAACCAAACAAACAAAAAACAACAGGAAGAGTTACAGCAAATAATAAGTCTGTTTTGCTGAATATGTTATTTCTATTAAAATTTTAAAAGAGTTTTAAGTGACAGTAAATGTAGTCTTATTTTAGAATGGTTTCCATAACACTACACAACAGTTGCCAATGGCACTTATGCCTTGTCGTGCACACAAACAGATATTTAGCTGACTACAGCGTTTAAGCTATTAAACAAGATAATAGTGTAACCATTCTGCAATGGTAAAGCTCTCGCTTGAAAGAAGTATTTGGGATTTTTAGCTCAAAGTTGACTTTTTTCCAAATTCATTTATGTTTATTAGAAATGTATAATTTAATGTAATATTCAAGGCCCTTAGGGTATACACTCAGTTACCTATAAAACATTCATACACATTGAACACTTTTTTGGTGCCAGTTCTTGGCTTTGTACATCTGCTGTACAATACTGAGTATTCTAACTAACAACATGCCACTGCTTTAATTGAGTTTAGGTGTTCGAGTCATTTATTTAAATTTAGTAGTGTGAATAATTTATTTCAATTTACATTTTAATTATTTTACCCACTTTTTTGGGAGTAACCTCATTTTCTAGCTTCTAAAAAAATAATCGGCATATGTTTGCTGCAGTAACATTCACACTTACTAAACTCTCTGAGAAGTTTAGTTCCAAACTGAGAAATACTAATGAATTATTCATACCCCAGGCACTAGCTGGAGTTGAATTAGGATGTCCAGGTCTAAAAGACACCTAGCCTTCTAGAACCCAACTTTTCCTAAAGCTCCCTAAGATTTGTTTGTCTGCTATGACAAAGTGGACTAAGCTGGATTTAAGTATGGTAAAATGTGATTATTTCTGCTGTCAATATGGATTTATGTTTCTTTTGTTATTATTCTTATGTGTCATTATTTATTATTCATAATTGACCAGTTTATTGAGGCATCCATGGCATGGAGTTCCTTGCACTTTCTTCCCCATCTAACTAATACATAGTAAGGTCTGAGACTGGCATTCCATTTCCAGCTGGTGCTCACTGTATTTAGGGGTCTCACAGGTGAGGAAATGGAATGCAAGCAACTCATCTGTGGCACTCAGACATTCCTCAGTGTGCCCAGGGCTCCAGTGGGATTGCTTGTGAGTCTGCTGGGAGAACTGCAAGGAAGTCCAAGCTCTAGGGATTCAGACCCTCAGAAAGAAACAGGGAATTTGCTGTAAAGCTAGCAACAATTTAGGAAGCATTATTTATTTATTTTTCTGATTGCTCATTCTCTGAAAAACCTGCTTGCTTTAAAGGTGGGCCTGATTTTAGAAGGGCTTAAGACCCACAAACATACCCAGTGTCTGAATCCAGCTCTTGCAGAACATCTCTCTCTCTGTCACCTGCCTGTGTAGGTTTCAAAGTTTTAGCTTTGAAAGGACAAACACTGTCCCCATTTTGTAACTCTATAAGCAGAAAAAAGACACCTTCAACAAAGGGCAATGAAACCCACTCAGCATTAAACATGTGAGGGGTTTTTCCTTGTGTCTAAGTCAATTTTCCACCACTGCTGTGTGCAGACATACATTTACATGTGCACCTGTGTTCCTTGGGTTGTCTCCTTTTTTATAATGATCTTTTCCAAATACAATGCAAGCACAAGGAAAAATATATGCATTGTTTCCAGCCTGGATGTCTTTACTTGGATTTCTGCATATAGCTATATTCGTATTATTCAGCACTATCTCTTTAGACTCATGCATATCTTTTCACACACACAAGTGTGCCCTGAGATGTTACAATCACTTTTGCCTGTCGATCTATAGCTATATAAATGTTCTTTAGGTAATAAATTTCACTAAATTTTACTTTAAAATGTAATTTTTTCCAAATTCACTTTTACTACTAAATATAGTCCATAATGGCAGATCCATAAATGAGCACCTTGAGAATGGAAAGTGGTAAGCTGAAAATATTTTTAATAATAAAAATTTTTACCTACAGCAAACTACATTCATATCTTTGTTTTGAATATTAATGAAGATGCTACTCAAAGTAAGTCCTTTTTTTTTTTTTTTCTTTTAAGCTGTAAAAGCCCCTTCAGCTGACCAGAAGATGGGTGCAGAGGGGTCTGCAGCGAAGCAGTGACCCAGGAACTTCTGATTCAGACATGGTGACAATCATTTTGGCCAAGACCATGAGCTAGAGATTTCCAGAATTAAATCCATGGTCTACAGCACCAACCAACATGGTGTTAGTGCTGCTGAAAGCTGTGCCACAGGGGACTTCCCTGCTAACCAGGCAGCTGCTCCAGAGGGGGCACAAAATCCCTGTAGAACTTGGCAAGTTCTCTGCTGGGGAAGGTCTGATGTGAGTTGTTGTGGGGTGCAGTGTTTCCCCTGCACATTCCAGCTCAAGAAACTGATTAGTTCAGCAGATGGTTAAATACCTTGTTGAACCAGAGCCATCCCCGATGACTGCACTTGGGCAAATAACTTGGAATGATTATGAGAAGCACAAGGCTGTGGGCTCCTTAGAAGGGAGGTGTCCCAGCGCCAGCTGCAGGCAGTGTGGGACGGGGTCAGGCTGGATGGGGAACCCCTGGGTGGGGCTGGGGTGCAGCTACCCTGGGCACTGGGACACAGGGAGGGGAATTAACAGGCCAGGGGTGCAGAGCTGGGTTGGAACCAACAGGCAGCAGAGCAGGAGCATCTTGGGGGCCATCACACCATTAAATGAACTCCAGGGACCACGAGCTGCTGCAAATCCACAGCATTACAAAATCTACCCCCAACCATCTTTAAGTATTCATTCCTCAGTCTACAGTCTCACTAACACAGGAAGTTTTCTCATTCAGACCCTTACAAACCCTGTCCTAAAACACAACAGTTTTGGTAGTAATACTGGTATGCCAGGAAAAGCTACTGGTAAAAATGCAATATACACAGCTTACTTTGTTTCAAACAGACATGTTGCCTGGAAGTAATAAAATTAAAATAATTTTTGGAAAACATGACCTCTATTTTGAAGGTGAAAGACCTTCCTAAAAGCTAGAAGAATATAAGCAAAAGGTGGAAAACTAGAATCAGTTGGTGAAAACAGAAAAAAAAAAAAAACAAACCCCATTTTTTTTCCACATAATATACTTATAATTTGTTTTAAAAGATGTCCAAATTCTTAGGTACTTTGTGGGCAACTCTGACACTATTAGTTCTTTGTCCCATTTTACTCACTATCCAATACTGCACATATGCAATAAATTTGCAAGAGGGAAGATCAAGAGTGGTGGACATAACTGAAAACAGTTTTGGCCTTGTTTGACAGTGAAAAGCTTTTCAGGGGCAGATTTATTTGAGAAAGGGACTTATTTGATGGCTCTGAACCTACCCCCTCTCCTCACCTTTGTGCTAGAGGCACAGTGGATATGCTGGCAGAAGTCTCATGCATACTTTCCCTCTGAGCCTCCACTGCTGGAAACAGGATATTAAACGCTTGGCAATAAAGCAGTTTCTGCTTGTTGTTCAGTAATCTTGTAGCCTTCAGCTCTGTTCAAAAATCTTACAGGAGCCCAGTACCCAAGCAGGAATCAATGATTTGTATCAGAGAGGTTGGAGGATATTAAAGATACACCGGAGGAAACAAAAAACGAGGCCAACCTTGGAGCAACCAAATGGGTAGAGACCCGTTGGTTCAACTCCTAACCCTCATAGCTTGTCCCTTCCCATTGCTGAATTTAATCTTACATGATACTTGCCAGCCCCTCCTCTGACACTGCAGGCTTCCTTTTAACTTGACAAGTGGCTTTTGTGCTCAGGCTCTGCTGGCAGGGAGTAGTGGCTGGGGAGGGAGGTGGGGAAATAGTGCTGCTTCTTCATCTGTGCTCTGGTGGCCCCTCTGGAAGGACACCTCTCAGTCATGGGAGAGGGTCTGTAAGCACTGATAGAGCTGAGGAAAGCAGAGGTTTCTTCCCACCCCTTCATCCACCCCTTATTGAGGGTTTCATCTTCCCTGGCAGCCACCTCCTTGTGATGTCCAGGGAAACCTGTGCTGCTGATCCTGATGGGAGAGAAGGAGGCAGCTGATGGGGGTGAGGAGCAGAGAGTGAGGTCAGATGAGTGCTGAGCTGCAGGTAAAGGTGTCTGCAGGTCTCTTGGGTGCTGCTGGAGGTGCTGGACAAGACCAGGGCTTGACAGGGCTTGCTACTCTTCTCCTCTTGCTCAGCCACTTCTAATGGTCCTCCCCTGCCTTCTCTATTCCTTCCTCATTTTTCAATAAATAATGTCCAGACTTTTGTTAAATTTGTAAGACCCAGAGAGCTATCCCTGCAGGATGAGCTCTGCCCCTTGGCCTCTGCTTTTCATTGAGTGGTCAAAGCTGCAGTACAGGCTTGGATGCTGGCCAGCTAGCTCTCATTGTAGATAATATCCCAGTGGGCTAGGGGATCAATCCTCACACAGATAGAACAATTCTCTTTTTCAGTACAGTTTTCTGTAGCTCTTCCTGAGCTGACTAATCCTGCTCACATAGGGACTGTTCTTTGAGCAACCAGGTGAGGTCAGGACTTGGATGCCTGGAGGGTCTGTCAGGTACATTTGGCAAGTAAGGAAGCCCAGGCTGTGAGTGCAGGAATCAAAATACATTTCAAAGTCCCCAGTGAAGGAAACAATCAGGTTTGGGAGTGTCAGGTGTGCCTGGTGCAGCTGCTCGGGCAGTGGGAGAGCAGCAGGGCTCAGGCTGTGGACACTACTCTTGTGGCTGGGCTGCAAGGAAATGAAATGTATGTGCATTTTGCTTTTCATCTGAAGTACATAACTCATTGAGAAGTCTTCAGGGCATCTTACTGTTTACAGATTCTGAGTCAGGGAAGAATTACCTTGGTTTTATTTCTGAGTGCAGTGGATCAAGTGAGTCAGATAAGTTTGGTCAGGAGGATATAGTACCCATGATGCTTTTCTGGAAGAGCAGAGGAGAACAAGCTGAGAGACTGCAATTCCAAACTGGAAGAAAGAGAAGGACCTCATTCTGGTCTCTGAGAGCTCACAGCAGAGTGCTGTGAGGACACTGAGCCATGATGATTTGGGGACCACCATAATGCAGAACTCTGAAGGGCTGAATCTAGTCCCAGTTACAGCAGTGCAACCCCAGAACCTCAGAACCTCAGAACCCACAGCTGAGATGTGGTGAAGAACCAATGGGAGCACATCCAGTCTCCATGTGCAGTCACCCTTCCATCTGCTCCTGAATCTACCAGATGAAGCCTTTCCATACTCCTGCAGGTGCAGAGCTGTCCCTCAGCCCTTCTACAGCTGATGGGCCCCCAAAGGCCCCTGGTATTATGGTGGCTCATTCTGCTGTCTGAACAGAGCATCTCTCACCTGTCCTCTCAATATTGATCTGAACACTCATTCTTGTGTATCACCATAAAATCCATCTGGAGTGCTAGATTCTTCCCAATTAATTGCCAAGCTTCCAGATTAGTCCAAGTGTAATGTAAGAATCATTAACTAATTCTGAGCATCCACGTTCTCCTGACCCTAGCAGAAGGCTGGGGGAGAGGATCAGTGCTGTTAAATCCCTCTTCTGTGCTTTCCTAAGAAATGCTAGTTTTTCAGTCCCATCTTACATTATTGCCATTGTTGTCCTTTAGGGGTTGATGTTAATGATGACTGAAAGAGGTTAATGAGCATATGCCTTGAATAAGCTCTTTATATACCTTATAAAATAATTACATTTTATTGAAAATTCCACAGGGCCAAGCTCATAGAAGCAGTCAGAGGTGCCAATTTAATAGGATACGGTACAGTGCTTTACTCAAATAAGGTTGGATCCTTCAGAAGTTCACCTTCATGGCAGCAAAGGACAGCAGGGCCTCGCTGAGCACGGGGCTGTGAGATACCTGCTGTTATCCACCCTGAGACTCTGGGGAAAGGCAGTTCAACAAAACACCCCTGAGATGGAGTGGTGTTGTATGGTAAGAGGAATAGGATTTGTGTTCTAACAGCATGGAGACAGCTGGTGATCCCTGATGGAAGGTGGCTTGTCAATAGCCTGTTAAATGTTCCTTAAATAGGGATGGTGAGCTCCTTTTCCTAGTCTTGTTCCCATCCAGCACAGATCAAAATTGTTGACCTCTTAAGAAAGACATTCTCAAAGGAATGCCTTGTGGTGTCTTCTGGCATACAATGAGCCCTCTGCCTTTAACAGAACACAGCAGTGGAAGCTCTTAATGGGGCTATAGAAAGTTCTTAAATAGGAAGGAACGACAAAGAACTTATTGAATCTGGGTAGGGTAAGTTTCTCATCATGTAAGCATTTTTTCGGAGGAAATGGCTGAACAACACACAGATAAATCACTTGTAATAAATTTCATTGGAAAATTAAAATTTGGTAATTTATTTTTCATCTTTAAGCAAAATGCTTTTACATCTATCACTGAGGAAATATTCTTTGAGTCTGCACTGAATAAAAGAAAGTAGAAATGAAATACTCCCATAATGTGCTTTGAATGTTATAAAGTATATTTTCTGGATGAAATTTAAACCCTTGTGAAAACTTTTTCAAACAGTGCCAGTTTTTAAATATTATATTATCTATGCTACAAAAGTACTTAAGGATCTCATAATTTCAAGACCAGGCCTTCAACAAAATGTGGGGCTTTTTTTTACTAATGGGCCCATAAAAACTCTTTCCAAAATATTCACTAGATGTGTTCAAGATCTGTGTATCAGAGGCTGCAAGGACCAGGGGTCAGTGAGCATCGTTGCTGCCTGTAACTCTCAAGGCAGGGAGTCTGCAGCTACTGATGAGATCTGAGCTGCAGCCTGGACCAAAAAAACAAGGGAAGCCTTCAGCATCCAGATCCCAATCTCCTTTGGTAGTAAAATTCTGAATTTTGTGTTAATACAAAATCACAGGATGCTTTAGAAATACGAAAATCTGGTGTATTTTTTCTCTGTCTTATGGTTTCTGAGGACACTATTACTGTGTTTTCCAGTTTTTTATTTGTAACTGTGGAGGTTTACAATGTATTTTAAAATGTCATATGCCTGAATAATTATCAAACTCCTACTATTCCTGTGACATTTCCAGGCTTCTGTCCATAGCTGCTCGTTCCTACCCAGCCAACCAGAGCTTCTGAGCCTGCAGCTGAGGAACACTCCCTATATAATTGCTTAAGATCTTGGCACAAGCACAGCATAGGATGAAAAGATGGAATTTTCCAGACTGGGTCAACTTCAAGGAGAACACAGTGGTTTTCAGCCTGTGAAGAGCCATTTCAGGAGGTTTCATCCATCCCTCTTCTGCAGCACATTATGGGACTATCTCAGTTCCCTGCAAGTTTCTCCCCAGCCACAGTGTTGTGGTTGTCAGAAGGGATCCACCCATTATGAGAAAGAAATGTCCAGCACAGTCACACATTTTGCCTAGAGCAACTGCTAGTTGTGCCTACAAGGTAAATAAATAGCAGAGAAGATGCCAAGAAGTTAAAAAGATGAAAAGAAGAAAGGTTAAAAAATACAAAAAACAAAGCTGTTTGAGCAAAGCAATGCCCAAGCACTTCCTATCTTTTTACCCCTGCAACAGGGAGACAAAAATAAACCAATGGAGGATATTGAGGATGTCACCCTGTACACAGGGACATCTGCCACAGGCAGTCACTTATAGACTATTGAGGTGGAGCTGTGTACAGGCTCAATTAGGCTCTGAAGCCAGCCCCTCCAAATGTGTGTGTTCAGTGCCAGGGGTTACCCTCTGGTGTCTGCCTGCAGTTTATAATCAGAAGCTTGATGAAATAATTTCATTAGGCAGGTGTGAGGTGTGAGGTGTGAGGTGTGAGGTGTGAGGTAAATGTAATACAGTGTAATCCTGTATAACACAATCATCATCACATTTTGGTTCCCCTGCCCGTCACCTTCCACATTTATCTTCAGAAACCTCTTAATGAAACAGCTGCTTAGATTTAATTAAACAACAGCATTATATAAACAAGTTCTTTTGTTTTGTGTGCTGAACAGGGCCTTCATCTTCAAAAGCTTTTCTGCCAGAGCTGGCCTGGCTGCCCCTTGACTTGTCTCTACTCCAATTATCACTCCAGTTTAGCTGATTAATTTGTAGCCACTGGCAAACATGCACAGTTGGCAGGACATCATTCCGTTTCAGTGACAAGCACTATAAAAAGATCATTATTTTCATTAGCATAAATAACTGCATGTTGATAGAACTCTGGTTTCTGAAAATAGGTTAAAGTCTTAACTGTCTTTATTCATTACCCAGATATAACTGGAAGTTAAATTATCACATAAGTGAACAATAAGCTATCAGTGTATAATGCTTAATGGCTGCACTCAGCCCAGTAATAGTCTGGAATGATTTTTTCTCTTAAAATGAGACTTTTTTTGTAAACGCCTTTAGAAACACACACTAATTTTTTATCAAACCGTACATATTTGATGGTACATAAGAAAAATCAGTGAAAGAAACAATCATGCACAAATAAATATGTTCTATCCTGCATTTCCCAGGGCATACTATTTTTCCAGTTACTGGCCTGGGTTGGATGCTTTAAAATCTTTTCTGTCTGCAACCTACTAGTCAGAAATGTTCCTTAGAGTTTTTCCCTTACTGGATGTTTGAGTTGATATTTTTTAACATGGTCCTTTGAGAGAAAAGATTTAATTTTTTGCCGTTCTCTTTTCCCCACAATGATGACACCTGGTACACCCTAAGACACCAACAATAATAAAAGCAAGCAGCAATAATAAGAAGCACTGTTTGAAAGGTAGCACTTTCAACAGGTTTAGTCCTTTAGCCCAGCTTAGAAGGTCTTCAAATGAAAAAGTGTATTAATACACAGGATCTGGATGATTACTGTCCTAAAGGGAAGGTTTGAAATGAGATTTCTGCTTTTAGTTCTTAAGGAGTATTTGGGTTTATTTCACCCAGAAAACTCCACAAATTTAAATATATATATATATATATATAAACACACAAACCCCTGTCTCTATAGCAATGGTCTAGGGTAAACACCAGCAAGTGTTGGCCAAGCATGAATTTTACTCCCTGTACTGCCCATATATGTTCATGATTCTGAAAGAACAGCCCTTCAAAGGTACCACTGTTCTTTTTTTGCTTAATTCACTACTGATAGCATTAGTGGTAAAATGACTTATTCTTTGTATTATACAGCAAAACAAAAAATGTAGACTGCATGGAAGAACAAGAGAGGCTCTTTTTAAACTTTTTTTTACCGTCAAGAAACCTTGCCACTGCTTTGAAATGTTGCCCAGAGCATTTTTGTGCCCAGCTTGTCTGTGTCTTTCTGTCTGTGTCAGAAGATGACTTTGAAAATTAGCTGGTTTATATATATATATATAACAGAGAAGAGCCAAGGGTAATAAAAAAGAGAGCAAATGATTGCCTCAGTATTGAATATTTTCCAGGAAAAAAAATGTAGAGGAGTGAAGGGTGAAAATGAGATCTGGTCTCCTGACATGCACTGAATCTCCAGATTGGATGCCCCGCAACCTCCCAGGCAGAGCTGTGCCCTCCTCCTGAGGCTGGATGAGGAGAGCTGAAGAACCTCTTGCGTTGTCAAAGGATAACCAAACTGAAAATGTCTTCTTGCAAAATATTGTGTAATATTTGCTGAAATTTCAAACCCAGAGTGGGTTGCAGAGGAGAGAAGGGTGGCAGGTCTGACAGGTTAGGAATGGAATGATATGTTTGGTTGCTAAAATGGATTGTTTGAAACAGATTTTGAAATCACTCTTGTGAAATGCTGATTTTGCAACAAATAGCTCATAAACCAACTATAAGGGCACATTGAAACGTGCTTTTACTTTTTCAAAAAGAAGAAAAAGAAAGAAAAAAGAAAGAAACAAGCAGGAGAACCCTCTGATTTCATCCTATGGAGCATGGAAGAAGTCTGAAAAATGCCTTTCAGGAACAGTGATTTAGGAAGCCACTGTGTTTACTGATGGTAGCAGGAGCCTGGACTGTAGCAAACTGTGGTTGCCTTCTGGGGAAGGAAGAAGAGGTTAAGGGTTGTTAACCACTTGCAGAGACGAGCAAATAGTTTTGTTTGTTTGTTTTAAGTTACTGCAAATCACCCTTGAAGGGTAAATAAATTGCCTTTTGAACCTGAGTATTTGGGATGTTGATTAGGGTGCATTGTATGAACAGGACAAAAGGCACTACTGGGCCAACAGAATTCAGACATTGAAGTAGAATAAGAGCTTACCTATTTCATCTCTAGAAGAAACTAACTATTTAAGATGCAATGCAACTGATGTCGAATTGAGGCCTTTTAGAATAATGCCACTGTATTTCTAAAAGGTGGCCCAGTTCACCTGGGTTGTCTGCACACAGGAGAGGAGCTTTGTGCAGAGCAAGGACTGCATGGTGCCTGCCCACCAGGTCAGCTCTAAATGTGCTCCACCATCCTTTAGGGAAGTGCTGCTTTCCCAGTGGCAGCAAACTGGCAAACAACAGCTTGCCTGAATTTACTTAATGAAAAAAAATTGCACTCTTTATTTCAGACTGGTAGACACCTCTGAGTTTTGGTAAACATAAAAATTCATTTACCTGAGCCAACAATTATAAATGGCTTTAAAATGCCACTTACCAGCTACTAAAAAAAAAAAAAAAAAAAAAGAAAGAGAGAGAAGAGAGAGAAAGAGACCATAATATCTTTTTACAAAAGATAAAGACCATAATCTTGCATTTAATTGACTTCAAAACCATTTACCTGAAATAGGGACTGCAATGTCTTATTAAACTCACAGACTGACCAGTCTCAGGTTTTTTCTGATATTTTGAATTCCCGAGATTTAGAAAGTCTTTTTCCCCAGCCAGGTGATGGAAATAGTCAAGAGCTGTCTCTTCTGTTTTCCAAGGTTTATTCTTTCTTATCTATTACATTTTCTCCCTGACTAGCAAAGCTCCTCTCAGCAAGTCAGTTCAAGGCACAATCCACCGCCCCCAGGGTGGTGTTTTCTTTTATACTAAAAACTACATATACAATATTTACAATAACTTTCCAATACCTATCATCCATGTTAGAAAGTCAATCTCTACTCTAAACCAACCAGAAAGTGCCACTGTCACAGCAGAAGATGGGGCAGTTGAAGAAGAAGGTAAAAGCCTAAAATTCATGAGGTTCCTCCATCTTGCCTTCCTCTGCCTGCCATTCTAAAAACCCCAAAATTCTACTTTTCACCCTGTGACCAATTATCATCACTCTACTTAAACTCTTGTGGCCTGTAAATCCTCACACAGAGATGGCAATTTCTCCCAAGGGAGAAAATCTAAAATCGAAGGCATAGGTGTTTTTGACACCGTGCCAAGGTCTCTCAGTCCCCTGCCTGGGTCTGAAATCATCCAGGACAATCAGAGGAGTGTTCTGGGCTCTGACAACCAGTGTGCCCTCAGAAGCAGCTGCTCCATCCACAGGCACAGTTAGCAGCTGGTTTGGCGAGTCTATAGCAAGTGACAGTGGGACTTTGTGCTCCTCAAACCCCAGGCAAACAAACATGCTGCTTCAGCCCATGCTTGAGATGTGTTTTTTTCCTTGAATGATTATTTCTGTTAAACCATTATTATCGCAGGAATTGTCCCAGAAAGCACAAGAAAGACAGGTGTTTTTTCTTGCAAGAATCAGTGCTGAGGACTCATTCTGATGTCCTAGTCCTTTGCTGAACAGAAAATGCTTGTGCTTGCATTTTCTTCAGCTGTTACTGTCCTGGCTGCCAACATGGCAAAACTCATGATGGATCAGACTCACTGCTGCAAGATGCTTGCTTGGAGCAAAAAATCCAAATGCTTTAAGAGGCATCCATGCTGTTCTGCAAGTATCACTGTTGGCTGCCCTCCAGTAGCCTTATCTGGCTAATCTAATACTGCAGAAACAAAACTGAAGAGATTAAAGGAAAAAAGCAATGTGTGTGGACATGTTTGTATAAAAACATTGACAGGGCAGAACATATTTTTAATGTAATGCAGGTGATCTGGAATATTTTCCATTCCTGTGTCCATTTCTCTACATATCATACAGCACATTTAAAAACTTTTTAGCTTTTTGAGCATGGATTTTTGGGCTGAAGGATCACAATGAAGCTTTATAGACCTTTCGTATGAAGTGTGGCATTTCTGAAATTATTTGATGCGCAAGAGCAACTGCATTAGTCAAAGGCTACGCTTCAATAGTTATCACTTTAAGCCCATGCCCTGGGAGTATTGTATTCTGTTCCCTCATTATTTCCAGCCCTGCAGGTTATACCAAGGGTTGCTATTAGTACATTACAATCATAAAATGAAGGTAGTCACTTTCTATAAGGGTCAAGTTTTCCTCCTAGGTGTGGGAAAAGTTCATTCTGCAGCTCAGGTGGACAGACAGTGCCCCATTCTAAGCATTTTGGCTTCCTAAATGTTTTGTGTACAGCTTTGGGACAGCTCTAGCTTTTAGGTCCAAGCTAAAATATTTTAAAGTTGTCCAAGACTCACTTGGACAGCTTTAAAATATTTTATGAAGTCTAACACTACAGCATCCACGTGATGCAGCTATCAGCCTGCTCTTCTTACACCCAGGCCAGAGTAACTGAGGAGTGTTTGGGTCAAAGTCACAGGTATTGCACATTCCTGTAAGAGAAGAGCATTCTGAGCATGAAATGAAATAGAAAAGAATGGGGAGCACTCTCCTTATTTAAGCCATGTCTGGGGGAGCTTTGTGACTGTACTGCAGCACATGGCCGTGTTTCCACACCATGCCTTTCATTTATTAGCAATTTTTTGCAAAAGCTGTGACTGCTAAAGCAGTCTTTCACTGGGTGCCTCACGTCTGATCTCCAGTAATCAGTGTAATGAAAGCCATCAGTTTAATGATAGGATAAAACCTTAATGCATCTCATTGATGGTGCTTTGCTGAAGGGCCCAGGAAAGAACTTTATTTGGCTGTGTGTGTTGTCTACATTCTATAATGCTTTGAAGCTCAGTCTTTAAATGTGGCACCTTCCCTACAAATAATTCCTATTCTGACTAGAATTGCAGTCCTAACCAGCACTAGTAAAAGAGTAACATCACAACTGCATGCTGAATAATTTCTTGTCACCTTAAATTGCAACAGAGTTTCAGCGACACATAAAAAAGATTTTAATCAGGTATTTTCTTGGAAGCTTTCTGAGGAAACACCAGGTTCCCAGAAATCTCAGGTCTATGGCATGAAATCCTGAAACTACAACAACCTTTCTTTGACCCTGCCTTTTTACAGTAGTATGTCAAGACAAAATAAAATATTCAAATTACAAAATATTCCCCTGCATATTTTTTTCTGTGAAAAAGTCAAAAACATATGATGTGATAATGGATGTTAACCATGCAATTTGAAGAATTTAAATGCTGTGGTGTTAGGCAGGGTATCAGACAATAAATGGACTGTTAGGATGATATATTTAATATATTTATTTCGAGGTAACTTTCTAAAAGGCATATACAGATGACAGATATGTCTAGTACACACAGAGATAGTCAGTGGAAGTACCTGAGGGGTTTTGAGGGGTTTTCTTTCTAATGTTTAGTGTTTGGTAAAGCTTCTTATTCAAAGCATTGCCAGTTTTTGAACAGTTAAGGCAAGGCTACTAATTTGGAGCATTTGCTAAGCTGCTGTTACAGTGGGTCAGCAGGCTCTTTACCAGTGGGCTCATGTCTGTCTGCTGCTGCTGAAGTGCCAGTTCCTGTGTGAAAGGTATGTGGGAATTTGGAATTCTGAGAAATTTCTTTGCAGGTTTTAAGAGATTTTAAAACCTCTGACAAACAATGTTTTTAACCTTTGTTCATGGAAAAAGGGCATTTTAAGCTCTGGAATGAAGCAAGAACTTTCAAGAATGTATATTAGATAGTAGGATAGTGTGTAGTGTATCACAGGGTGAGAATTTTAGATATATGGGGTTTTTAGGATGGCAAGCAGGGAAGACAAGATGGAGGATTCCACGTGGCTTCTGGGCTTCTTCCTTCTTCTCTGCTCCATTCTCTGCTGTGAAGGTGGCACGTTCTGGTTGGCTTAGAGTAGAGTCTAACTTTCTAACATGAATAATGGTTATTGGAGATTTTGCATAAATATTGCTTACATGGGTTTTAATATAAAAACACACACTGCCCTGTGTGTGGGGGAGTGTGCCTGGGGTTTTGTGCCTTGGACTGACCTGCAGTGCAGAGTTCTGCTGGTCAGGAGAAAGAATGCTAGAGATAAAAAAGAATAAACAATAAATGAAAGAAGCAGAAGAGATGGCTCACGACCAGTTTTTCAGTCTCTGGCTGGGGAGGAAAAAGACTTTTGTACATTCTTGGGTTTCTCGGTGCAGCTGTGAAAAACAGAAAGAAAAAAATATTTTTTATAAAACCCGAGACAGGCACGCTGTTTATGCTAAGGACATTTCAGCCTGCTGGGAATGGGGACCCAGCCCCAACACCGCCTGCATGGACAGAACTGTGCTATGAAGGACAATCCCTTCCTTACAGGCTGTAAAGCCCAGCTCTCACCAAGCTGCTCTTCAAAGGCCAGGAGTCCCCAAACTGGGGCCTGCATTGATTTGTGCTAACAGTGAGGAATGAACTGAGCATCCACAATTTCAGTACTACTTTGGTTCCACTGATGAAATTTTGGGGGAGAGGAGCTAAAGCAGCACAGGGCTGTGGCCCTGCCAACGTGTGCGTGGGAGAGGAGAAACCCAGAACAGCCAGGCTGCACAATGAGCCAGCAGCAGGAACATGATGTATGAGCACTCTGCTCGTTTGCACAAGGCAGCAGTGGAACACTAACTTGTTTCCATGGCAACCTGAAAAAGAATTAGGGCTTTAAAACTGACTGAATGGTAGCCCCATGAAAAAGTAAAGGGCAGACCATATCTTTCTAAAATATAATTTAGTACTAAGTCACCCGAACAGTATTAGCTAAAAGGATTTCAGCACTAGGCTTGGGAAGTGACCCATTTGGGATACGGAGTGTTAGGTTTCTCTAATGGTGTGCCTGAGATCTGAAGGGCCTGGCGGACACACAATGGTGTACAGCATAAAAGAAGAGGAAAATACCTTTATGCCTGAAATCTCTTACCAGAAAGACAAGAAAATATAGAGTGAAGGAGAGTGGAATAATCAGGTAGAAAACTGGCATTTTTGTAAAGATATGGGGACACTTGTTGAGTGCCCGGTACAAAAATACATAGGGAATGAAGGAGAAGTGTGTTGAAAATGAAATAATCCCTCTGGTGAGTAAAGGGAAGCTTCTATATTTAAACTGGAGACATGTCCAGTTGGTCTAGGAGGCCAGAATCTGCCTCTAGCACAATACATTATCCTGCTCTCTGAACACTACTCAAATCTAATCCTGAAGTCCCTAAACATTTCAGAAAGTTTTTTGACAGAAAAAACTCCTATTAAATGCAGCCAGAGTTGAGAAAAATGTTCATGATTTGACCGTTTTCTGTGAAATCAGGGCTGGGGAGATGGGAAGGAGGCAGTAATTTGTACATGCAAGATGACATTTTTTACACAATGATAGTTAAAAGACATAATCAAAATTATTATGGTTGAAAAATTATGGAAAACAGGAATCTAAATTTATTGTCAGCCAGTTTTCTTTACAAACAAATAAAAATTGGATCCCAGCAAATTCCCACGTACATCAGTCCCAGAGAGCACTAACCAACATTTGGAAAGTGTGGTTGGAACAATGCAGAGAGACAGATCTGAAACTCTCATAGACTGATGACAAACAACTGCACTGTTCAGAGTTTGGTCAGTTAAACCTCAGTGCAAATTACATAAATTAGCATTTTACCAAGAAATATGGCCAATACAATGTCGAGGACAGTGTCATGAAAATAGACTTTCTCTCAGGAGTGGGGTCCATTTAGCTTCTCCCAAGCCAAACATGACTATGGGAGTTGTGCTGAAATCTATGTGCCCCTGCTCTCTCAGTGGTTTACAACAAGCAGCTGTCTGTAGAAACTCATTAAAGAGTCTCATACAAAAAATAAGTACAAGAATTGACCTCGGTTTCTGGAAATGGTCATAAAAAGGAATTATTTCTGTGTTTGGGTAAATGAGACCTTCAATTCACAGCTCCGTTTTTTCCTTTTCCCAGCAGAAACCTGCAAAAACACATTGCTTTGAGTCTTAACAACACCAGTAACCTGATTCTCAAGAATGGTCAACACTGTTAGTCCCTTAGGCTGGGATTTTCAAAAGTATCTCAAGAGAAAAACCTCAGTGAAAGAAATAAGCACTCTTGGCACCCTGGCCATCCCTGTCTGTGGGACCCTGCTGGGGAGAAGCCCAAGGCTGGAGCTGGGTCCCCAGTGTATAGGATGACTTTGCCCTCTTCTGGGAACACTCTCTTAAAACATCCTATTAAGGTATAAGTTGAAACAAATCACAAGTGTGTTTAATAACGTATAAAACAGCTTAGTAAAATTGTCATGAAAATTTAAAAGCTTGGGCAAACCCCCTACACCTCTGCCATTTATACTGATGACAATGATAATGAAAAAAATAACGATGTTTTAACTCACTCACCAAAAAATTTATTCACCCTGAGAGAGTAGAAATGTACAAAGCTGGTGTAAAGATATACTTACCTTGAATTTATAAACTGCTTCTCAGATAAAGAAATACAGGATGAGGAGTTGCCTCATTTACATTCATTCATTCACCCTTGGCCATTTTTCAGCCTAGTGGATGCAAATTCTTTGAAGTCATTAGAGCTGATAAGAGAGAAGCCCTAAATCTGAGCCCGTTGTCACTGTCCAGACATCTGAGGCAGTGGTGATTCCCTGTACACCCCAACTGCCAGGGACACCCCACTCACAGCTGCCTTCAGGTACCCACTGCAGCCCACCCAGTGCTTCAAGTGTGAAGGAAGGAGTCAGACCAGGGGTAAGAAATGTTTTCTTGTAGGTGTGGGATGGCCTGCCTTTTATCTGTTTAACAATCTTTCTGCTTAATATAAGATATTCAGTAGGTACATAGCAGATGAAATAGTGGAAATTAGATGACGATTACTAACCTGAGAAGTCAAGTCCAGTGCACATGTTTCTTGCTGGTTGATGTCCAGAGAAGTTCCACATCCTGAACTAGAGATTTGCCATCAGTTGGGTATAAAACATATAAAAAACCCAACCAAAGAAAAAAAGAGATTATTTACCCTTGAATTCACATGCTGAAAGACCCTGAAGGAACAAAAGGCAGCAGGGGAATCAAACAATAAGGGTTGTGGTGAGGAGATCAATTTCACAAGGAAGATGTTTCTATTTTGGAATTGTTTCATATCACAGGAGAGGCACAAGCTGGTCAACCTGCCTGGACATGGCAGAGCAGAAGTGATACTTGAGCAGCCCATAAAGAAGAAAGCTTGGCTCAATAGAGCACTTCTCTTTTATAGGGCAAAGCACAAGCATTTGCAATCAAAGCACACATATGGGCATTCAGCCTGAGGTGTACTGAAGACAGTGGTGTAATGAAAAAAGGAGAGAGCACACACTGAGCTGTGTGTGGCTTTGTTTTGTGGACAGTCATAGCCTAAGGAAATGGAGGTATGAGTCAGGACTTTTGGGAAGGTTGCTGTGCTACAAGACATATTCCTCCAAGTGTTTATGTTTGCCCCTTCTTAGGTGCAGATGAAGGAAAAAGAAACTGTTCTTCTATGACCCAGTCTGGCATTAGCCCCTGGCCTTACCTGGGTACAGAAGTATGCTTCAGTGTAAACAGATACATGTATTTAGCATTTAGCCACATCAGGTCTAAATTTCAGATTTTTATCCCTATGATATGGTGAACTTAGGCAACTTGCCACTGCAAAGAATGAGAATCCTACCAGCAAATCGCTCCTTGCAGTGCCCAGCAGCAGACCTTGTAAATGACTATGATTGAATTTATTCTAAATTAATTTGGAAGCGTGTGGGATTTTAAGACAGAAGAACTGATCACCGTGCAGTTAATTGGGCCTGCCCTCTTAGCCCCAAGCCCCATCAGCCCAGCTAAGCAGCTGTCCTAGCAAAGGGAGGAGGGACGCCAAGTAGGCCAGCAAAAAGCCCTGACAAGAATTTAAATGAAATAAAATTGCCAAACTCTGCTCCGTTGCCTTTATTGGTCTGCAGAGAGCTTGAACCAAATGCCAAACACAAACAGAAGCCAATTTGTGTGGCATTTCCATTTTGCCATCTTGGGATGCTCCTGCTCTGGGCTCTCTGGGAGGCAGCCTGTAGGTACTCAGCTCTGCACTGCAGCGTCACACAAAATGTGTCTGTTCTTAACTTTGCTCTGGTTCTCACAACAACAGGGCATTGGAATCCATTTGCCCTGCTGGAAATGGGGACTGAACAGAGCAAACGATCCTCAGCATTCTTCTGGCTGCTCACACTCCACAAGCTGGGGGCTGCTGGGCGTTGGGAAAGAGATCCCTAACTATGCATAACTCCCGCAAATCCCACCGAGTGCTGGAGTGTGACAGATGGAGCAGCACCGAGGTGTGCCCAGCAGGAAGGCATCAGGCGTTTGGGAATGTTGGCTGTCAGAGAGGAGTGCTAGGGAGGGGAGCTCTGCCAGCCCCCAGGGTCCTTGGTGCTTTATATGCACTGCACTCCTGAATGAGGCTCCTGGTAACGACCTGCCCAGCGGAGCCTTTAAAACAAATTATGGATGATAAAGCAAGAATCCAAGGTAAATTTTCAGAGCTGATGAGTGAAAAACAGCTCAGATCTTTATGTGCCGGCTGAGCACATTTAGGGGAGAGCCACTGGGGTGCAATAAGCATGATTCCACACTATGTCACTTTTAAGAGGAAAACTTCATAATCCTTGGCAACTTCTGCATCCTAAAGAGTACGGTTTGAAAAGTTACCACACAATGAAACACTTCCTCCCTCCAGGAGGCCATTTCTGCTCAGGAAACTCATCTATCAGAGAACCTTGGGTGAGATACACACCTGGTGTGTGAGGACAGTGAGAGCTGGGGCTGGGGGGGAGCAGGAGGTGGGCAAGGTGGGGCTGGGTCATGGACCAGCAGGTGCCTGGCAGGGCTACCACACTCACTCCAGGCTCCCTGGCTCAGGGGGCACCAGAAATGTATGAACCATGCTCATGTGGCTCTCTGCTTCTGATTCCTCAAGTGTGGCATTCACAGGGACTAGGGTCAATTAAATATTCTAGAATTCCTAATTTTTAGGCAGCAGCTCATCCTACACTAATTAGTGCAAATGGAGGGGTGGAGAGAGGGTGGGGAAAGCAGAGTTTAAACACAACAGTGACAGATGCATTTTATAGGATCTAATGATTCATTCTGAGACACAGTCATCTTTTCAAATATTATTACCAGTTACTGTTCAGGGGCTGCCTGTTTTCAGGGCTGTGCCCATCATGGGGTAGATCCAAACATGACTGGAGATATTGCTAAGACTTAAATGCCTTTGATGTGGGACATAGCTGACATGTTGAGAAATAAATTTATTCAAATTCTCTGTGACATGGAATATACGTGAATGCAGGTACATAAAATGTTCTGTGAGGTGACTGTGATGTTGGTTTGAATCCAGATGCTGCCTGTGATTGTTGGCGAGCCACTGGTGAAATTTCTGCTTAAAAAAAGAAAAGCAAGACTTACAAATAACTGCTCATGCTTTAAGCTGCCCTGTCCATCCTGTGAGATGTTTCAGTAGCCAGTGTGAAACAGTGTGCTGAAACCCATCTCTTGCACATCAGGACACCATTATAGACACTTTTCAGACATAAACTCAGCTAAAATCATTGAATTATTTTTGAATATTTTAAACACATTAGAGAAATCTATTATTTTTTACCCATGTTTCACATGAGGTTTTTGCAGACAGTAGTAAAGCACTCCTTAGAGAAAAAAAAAATTCAGAATCCTCAGAATAGAGCTGCTCTGTAAAATCACTTGATCAAACAGAGATTTCAGCTCAGGAATCCAGATCTTCTTCAGTCCAGCTATCATTCTCTGCCAGTATTCTGGAGATGTGTTGTGTGCAATAAGAAACAGGCCACAATCAAGCCTGTTTCTCCAAATTACTTCACAGTTGATATCTCACCCTTTGAGTATCTCAAAACACTACCAGGGCTGTATATCAGAGTCCTTCAAAATCCAGAAAGATAATTTAGCCAGCACTTCAATTTAAGTGACAGAAAGTTCATCCCTTTCATTCCATTCTTTATTAACAGGCATTCTTAGATGGCATCAGACCCCAAATCTACTTAGTGCAGCTTGTTGTTTGCAGGAATAGCAACCAAGAGGTGAGCAGAAGAGAAAGCAGGAGCCAGAGGCTCACATTATATAGGTATAATGTGTTACCACATAGCTCTCCTCATAATTTCCAATAAAAATACAAAAACTCAAGCCAGCTCAAAGGAAAACTACTAGTCCATGGCTGCAAACCATCACACCACGAAAACAAGCATCCTCCCAAGATGGAAATTCCATATCCATAGCCCGCCTTGTTTGCCGGGTGGCAGCTGGGCCCAAAACAACCTTTGGCAAATGCAATGTAATGCACTTAAGCTAGTCTTTCCTCCAATTTCCTCTGCAGTGATTATTAATGAATGTGACAAGCAGAAGACTCTCTCTCTTTGCATCCTCTCTGAGTGATTTGCCACACAGAGGGCACATCACTGCCTGAACACCTCGCCTACCACTGTGGTGAGTATTTATACATATTTGTCACCACCAGCTAGCATGATGTTGCAGTAATCATTAATCTGCTATCTAGTGTTTAATTGCTCTTATCTGCTGCTGCAGAGAAAAGGAGCAGTTCATTAGGCAGAAGTAGTTCACTGGCAGCATCCCTGCTCTGGCCTGGAGCCAGAGGGTGTCAAACCCCACTCCCTCCCTTTTGAGGCTGTGGGGATCCACGGTCTGGGGATCACTTGTGCTGGAAATCTGATGGGGTTTGGGGATGTCTGTGGCATCCTTCACACGGGGGTGGGGCTGGACAGGCAGAGCTGTGGCTCCAGGGGCAGCAGGGTTCAGACAAGTGCAATAATGACCATACACCTTCTCAGTACTCTGGCCAAACCTCTGGCTCCAGCCAAGCCTTGCCTTTGCCCCAGTCTGCCCAGCCTCATCCCCCATGTCCCTTGGCTCTGCTTTCCCCCTCAGCCTCATCATGCATCACCCTGACCCCTGGCTCACAGAAAAACCCAAACCATGAGAGGCTACTGAACGGGATTGGCTGCCAGCTCCTGCTCTTCACGCTAAGAATGTGAAGTATGTGCCTGCCAAAAATAACACTACCATCTATACATCTATAACTTAGCCATCACACAGGAAAAACTAAGCAGCTTCCCAGCTAGAGGTGTGAATATGGCTCTTCTGGAACAGAAGTAGCAGAGAAATGTGATATCTACATAACCAAGTTTTCTCTGCTGCATGCTCCAAAAGACACCTTTTGCTCAGAGGCCCTCAGGCACAAAGAATCACGGTGGCTGGGATGTATAAAATAACATGTTTAGTTTTGGGGTAATAATATGTCTTTCAAATGAGAATGGTCTATAGCTGCAAGCTTCAAAGAAGCAGCCAGTGCACTTTTTAAAGCCCAAATAGGCATTTTATGATGCAAAGGATAAATCTGTCAGTAAAGATTCTTGTAAGTCAAGTAAATACAGCTGTTCTCTTATGTGAGGAGCTAGATATTACTTTTGTGGAGAAAATTGTGCCATTTCTTAATAGGGAGCAAAGAAAGAAGGAAAAGCAGGGAGGTAAAAAATGTAGGGAGTCTTTTTTTACCCTGTGGAGCAGTGAGCTGCAGCCAGAGGTAGAGCAGCCAGGGATGGGTGCTGGCAGCAGCACTTCAGCACCAGCATTTGGGGTGTGTGTTGGGGGAAGAGGATGTGCAAGCTGCCACCCCCCCAAAACACAGAATGTTTGCTCCACATGAACATGAACTGGTCTTTCAGACCAGCTCCTTTGCAAGCTGCTAATTCCTCAGGTCTGTGGCAAATGTGAAAACACAGGTGGGGTATAAGATTCACCTGTGAGGGACAATTTAACACTGGCTTAGCTAAATAATATTTCGACAGTAGCCATGAAGACACAGCTACATGGTCCCCAACCAGGATAATTTCCAAGGTTGAGAAGAAAAGAGAAGGAAAGGGACTAACATTAGGCTCTGGAGCTGGGAATAAACAGCCAGAGCAGCACAGGAGCCTGAGCTGGAACAGGTGTGTGGTGGAGGAACAGGCACTCCTCATGGTGGCAGCACTTTGTACATGGGCTTTCAGCTGCCCACAGACACAGATCGGTGTGATCATCACACAATGGGAGCTGCCAGGAGCTAGGCAAAGCTGGCATGCACATGCCTGTGTGACTCTGGATGTCTCATGTGCTTTGTAGTTCTAACAATGAGAAACCAATACTGATATTTTTATGAAGATACTATTTTGCAAATCCAGGTCCCAAATGGTACTCTTGCAGTATTATGGATGAAAAATAGAAAACTCCCAAAAGTCATCTTAGAGGGACTGAACCCCGTTGCACCAAGCGGAGGGATGTACAAAAAGTCATACAATAAACCTTCCTGTTCAATACTAGACTGCAAGATCAGCTATAAAACTGCAGGATCAAAGGTCTGTCTAGCTCAGCATCCTGCTGTTGGCAAGTATGTGGTACTGAAGGCATCCTGCAAGGGCTGGATGGTCCTGAGCATGTGCTGTCCTCCTGTTAGACAGTGCTCCTGACTTCCACTGCCAGTGCTGGAGCATTTCCTCAGCCAGCAGTTTCCTTCAGCCCACAGTATGCAACCATACCTATACCTTTTTGAAGGTTTAAAATTCCATCTGGGCGCACAACAAATGGCAGCCTCAGGGAATGGGTCCCACACTTTAGTTGTGTGTTACACCTAATGAGAGGTGTAGAAGAAACCAGAGAGGCTGTTTCTGCTCTAACTTGTACCAATGGCCTTGTGAGCATGTGCTCTGCATTCCCAATGATTAGTGCTTCAGGGCCTGGACTCCAGCTGGACTCTCCAAGGAGACACTGGGAGAACAGGGGGGTGTGCTGGGCTCAGCACTGCTGGCTGCCCCTGCCTACCCAATTGCTCTCATCACCTCCTTGACGAGAAAGGAGAGAAACCAAGATGAAAAACTTAAGGGTTGAGATAAAGAAAGAAGACCTCTTACCAATTTCATGGGCAAAACAGATTTAACTTGGGGAAAATCAATATAATTTATTGACAGTCAAAACAGGGTTGGACAGTGAGAACCAAAGACGTCGACCTCTCTTCTCAGTCTCAGCCTCACTCATCCAGAGCTGCCTGAAAGCTGTGGCTAGTGAAACCCAGACCACTGGCTAATATCCTGAGATGGGCAGCTGAAGTAACAGAGTTTGGGGATTGGGTTTCCTGTGCTGGGCATATTCTGCTTAATCTCTGAAAGTGTCTGGTGTTTAATGATATCCTGCCCTCCTCTCTCTGCCCTCTCCCCCAGAGCTGACTTTGCTGAACTCCCAGCAAAAACACCAGCCCTTGGATTGTCAACAGGAGGTCTTCTCAGGAAAAGCCACTTCCTCTGGCACAGCATATAGGGATTAATGTTGTATTGCAAAGGAATCATATCATTGTAATTACAGAAACAAGCTTATTTTGTGGATTTTCCCCTCGTGCCACCATCCCTTCCCAAAAAGGACCCTTGTTCTCCCTGTGCAGGCTGGGTGAGACAACCAGGGCTGGATGAGCCTGTGGAGGAGATTCACAGGAACGAGGCTTTAGCACAAGTTTATTCAGGATTAGTCCACCTGTAATTGAATGTGCTTCAGTGCTTCAGGGTTTGTTCCTCCAGAACAGCTCTGGAATAATTGAATAATAAGAGAGAGGAGGAAAAAAGACTTGCAGAGTTAAGTGAGCTTTGGATACATGCTGGTCCTACATTTTTTGCAGCCCCAGTACTCCCTAAACTGGGGCACCAGGCAAGACACACTCAGTGAGTCCCTGCTGCTCCCAGACACTCTGATGTACTGATGCTTCAAAAGGAAATGAGGATACAATGATAAGTCACTTCCATCAGGAAGCAATTCAGTTTGTGTGGTTCTGAATTGTGTCTGCAACAAAGAAATCTCATCATAAGGCATCTTTAAGCACAATGAGCAATGGTGGAGATAGAGAAATAACGAAACTCAAACTGATCTACTGCAACTCTTTCAAGCGTGCTCTGTTAGGGAGAAGCCCAGGTAATAAATTATTATAATTTTGAAATCCGAAATCGAGCTATCTTACAAATATTTCCTAGTTACGGTTCTTGTCAGCAAATAGTAGTTAAAATCTCCAATTCCATTCCCTTCATTTGTTCAGTGGTCTTTCAATTGAACAAATCTGAGCTGGGTTGTACCTCCTGTCTGAAGCTTCTGCCCAAAGATGATAATTTCTGAAGAGCTTCAGAAAAAAAATCAAGATAGCAGCTTTTGAGTTATGTGAGGGAACAGAAAAATATGCTTTTCCCATATGTTGTGATTGAAATGTTGCATTTGCATAAGTCAAAACCAGCTGTAGCTATAAAATTTTTAACTTAGCTTGATTTATTGCCCTTCTTGAGGTAGGAAAAACACAAGATGTCTCAAGAACGATCCCTTCAGTGGATTTTGAGTTAGGACATGAATAGTTACATCTGCCATATGTGCAACTGCAGTATTTTCTAACAGGGTTTTCTCAAAGATCTTCAATAAGATGGTTTTAGCCTGCATGGCACACACAGATCCAGGAGTTCCAGATGAAGATTAAAGGGTACTCAGCATTACTCTGCTCTTAAAAATAATATTATTGCCTACAGTTGTTTATTGTCATAGTGTTTAAATGCTGCACAGTCATTTGGCTTCAGGCTAAGATGCCACTGAAATGGACTTAAAAGTATAAGTGTGACATGTCACCCACCCTGCCCCAAAGATCTTGAGTTGTTAAAAGCAGATACATGGAAGGATGTACCAAATAAGGCAGGAATGGGAAACATAAACAGAGAACTCAGCACCTGAATAACACCATTTCCTGTACCAACAGGAACCGTTTCATAATTTCTGTGAAAGGAGCATATTTTGCTCTTAGATTTTTTTGTGTTGGGTCTTGATTTTTAGTTCCCTCTACCCTAAGGAGAGAAGAGTCTTATATTTTTCATCTTAGATGCACCTTGGAACTGGTGTTCCCTTCCCTTCCTAATGTACTGTCAGAGGATTTACCCTCCACATAAGAGATTCTGTCTTATTTCTCTCTCCCTGGCATAGGAAATAAAGCTTTACTGCACAGCAGCAGAAATTTTGTCCTGGTGAAGCAGGAGAAAAAAATTTCCATGCATTTTGGTGGGTGAGCAAATCACACAGAAATGGCTGAGTCATTTTACTCGTCTCTGTGGAGTGCTTTGAGTTCCATAAGGAGACAGGTTCATTAGTGCAACATATGCATTTGTTTACCTGTGCACTAAAAAGTTTGCATAACGTTTTTCAGCTCTACCACTTGGTCTAAAGAAAGATCTCATCACTGCCTACACTCACTATCCCACCTGCGTCCTTAAGGGGCTGCAGCAAGGTGCCAGTTATCAGTAGGAGTCAAAGGTGGACATTGGGATAATGCTGAAAGTAGAGATTAAAGAATGATACAGTCCTTGTCAGCAGCAAGATGACAGAACCACAACCTGAGCAATTTCAAAGAGGGAAGCAGCCCACCACATGGTTATTAAAGACAATATTAGGTTAATGCTGAACTGAACAAAGCCACACTGAGCTCCCGTGGCCCAAATGTGGTATATTCCTGGTCCCTGCGGTGTGCCAGGCTTTGACAGCCCTTGTCAGCTTCTTGTCTCAGAGACTTCTGCAAATAAAATCTTGCTGGTGTTTGAAAAGCAGTTGGGGTCTGCATGAGAACATTTGGCTGCCCTCCCTGCAGTGCTCAGGGTGCACAAGGAATACACTGCTGGTCCCGGGACTGCAGTGAGTGCAACTCAATCCATTTGGCTTTCTGTACCCTACCCCACACTCTGCAGGTTTTGCTTTTGCTGGCAAAAGTTGTTTTCTCAGTGTCAAAAAAAAAAAAATGAGCCAAAGTCTACAGTGTAAAATGATTTTTTTCACCTCTCTCACCTTTCCGTGGCAATTGGCAGGATTTGCAGGTTTCACATTACGTGTCAAGCTGCTTCCAGAGGCTCCAAACTCCCAGACTCTTAAAAATCAATGAGCTAGACACAGTGAAAGCTCAGGAATTTCTTGCTTCATCACGTACCACACAGTATATAATGGTTTTTAAAAGAAAGAGACCAGCACAGGTATACACAAATCTACCCAGAATTACAGCTCCTCTACATTTTGTAGAGCTGAAATTTTTGGGAACTTGACAATGTGTCTGCCTGCATTATGGCCAGATCTCATCAGCACAGATGTAACCAGGTAGGAACTGTATGTGGAGAAGACGTAGCAAACATACTTCTAGTTTTGTAGCTTTCCTCAACATTTTGGATATGTGGCTTGAGTGGAAATAAGGGAATCTGACAGGAATAAGTGTGATACCAACATTGCTTTGTCAGCATAGACACTTGTGCTGGTGATGAGTTCTGGGGACCATCATAGTAGCAGTGGGACCAGTGGGGAAAAAAACATAAACCCAATAAAATAAATATACAAAAAATTATAAAAATAATACAAATATATGAAAAATAAGTAATAAAAACCTTAAAAATGGAAAAGTTCTTTATGATAACCTGTGAAATAGAGCAGAGTCTACTCTGTTCAAAATAATCTTAAGTAGATTTTAAACATGAACTTCATAGTGAAGAAAGGTAAATAAGATTATTTGGGAGCACTGAGCCTGGTCAGACCAAGATCTCCAGGTAGCTGGGGTGAGGGAGGGGGCAGGTCCCCCCTTGCCTGGAGACCATTCCCCTCTGTACTACTGGAGAAGGAACTAGGGAGTTCCTGCCTACTTTTCTCTTCTGATAGACTGGGAAAGGACAGGATAATTAGCATGCAAGTGATTTGAAAAAAGCCCCCAATGGCAGGCAGGAAAATGCTTATTCATCTGCCTAAAAAGAGAAAATCCCAGCAACCTCTTTCAACAAAGTCTGGTTTCCTCTTGGTGGAGTACTGAATTGCCATTTATTTACATATCGGAAGTAGGACCTCACAGTCAATGGATGGAAGTGGGGAAAAATTTTAAAGTGTCACTTTGTGAAGGGCACTGGAAAAACATTCGTTTTTGACCATCTGGCAATGTTGAGGGCTAAGCTAATGTATAAACCTTGAGAGACCCCATTTGTAGCAGGAATTGCTTTAGACTTCAAATTTCAATGGAGTGAGATTTCAAATCAATGCCACCATAATAATGCAGAATAGATTTGGGCCAGGACACAATCCTGTTTATACTGGCTTTCTCTGAAAGGTCAGAATTACAAATACAGAGGCTAAATCTTTCTCCCTTAAACTGAAAAAGATCTATTAATAATGATTGTGAGCCAAGAGAAAAATCTAGACCTCTCCAGAGACAAAGGAACTGGCAAATACAACTGGGAGGTCATTAGCTTAAGCTTTGCAATTGCTGTCCAAATGGGCTGTCTTTCAAACCTATCAGGAAATTCGGCTATTCAAAAAGTGTCTGCTCTGGATATTGCGAAAGTCAGAGTCATACCCAAAGAAAGGACACAGAGAGAAAGACGTGAAATCAAGCAGTGACTCTGAACCCAAGTTTGATGATTTAGTACATCTGGGGAGCCAGCTGTCCTCCTGTGTGCTGGAGACATGTGGAAGGTGAGCCTGGAGCTGAATCACCAGTGCTGGGGCAGGTCTGTGCCCTTGCCTGCCTCAGTTTCTCTGTGCCAAGACAGGAGCAGTGACAGCAACCTTGGGAAGTCTTACCCATGATTCCGGCACACACCACAGATGGAAAGTGCTTGCAAAGGGAAAGTGCCGCTATTTCAGGCTGAAGGGGGTGAGGCTCTGAGCAGTTGAGTGACTTATCTGCAGGCACACAGCGAGGCAGAGCAGTGCCAGGAATAGCACATGGGTCTCTCGGCTCAACAGCAACAGATAATGCTTAATAAAGAATTTAAAACAGCAATTAAGGGCGCACTCCTACCAACTTCACATTGTTGTTGCACCACAAGTGAGGAATCCCCATGCCTCCTTGGGAAGCAAGTACAGCTTGGAGCAAATTAGGGGTGAAGACCTGGGACCTAAAGGACTGCTTTGGATGAGCAGTGTCACTTGAAGTGTTTTAGCAAGTGAAAACCAAAGTCAGTGCTGAGGATTAAGATTTGAAAGTAAGTGCTGACATACTGAGGTCCTTGGAAATTTTGTCTGTGAGGAAATCTTCTGTATAATTAAATTTGCAGTTTCCTTAGTGGGACCATCATTTCCTTCCATGAACAAAAAGATAAATTTCTTAGATATTCTGTCATGGACTCTTCTAATATAATGAGGCTTGACAGATTGAATAAGTAACTCGCAGCTTTTAAGAATAATCTTTTTGATAGCAGCGATTCCCTGAGACGATAACCTTCCTAAAGACAACTAAGGAGTCTAGCAATGAGCTGAGAAGCGTGGTTTAGCCAGCCACAGAGGAATTGCAGTCATGACCTTGTCCAGACTCTCTGACAGGATTTTGGCAATGACTGCAGGAATTGGAGGCTCGAGAGGAAATGCAAACTTCCTGGTCAAAATGCCAGCAGATAAGTAATTCAGCGGGAGTCCCCGGGCTGCACTGGAGAGGTGAGGATGCCAGCACTACATTCAGATGAGATGAGAGCAGTGGTGTCATTAGAAACATGTTCCACACCTGAGGCAGTCTGAGAAGAAGAGGTTCAGAAAGACCTTCTCTAACATATGGCTGAGAAAGTACCTGTAGATCATATTATTTTTTCTGTGATGCAAGTTAGCCCAAAACTTTTAAAAATTAACCTATTTGTAGGTTAGAAGATATCAAAGAATTCCACATTTTCTTCCTTTGGTATCTTCCTTTTATAGTTGCCATTTATATGGACAGGGCTGCTGCCCTTCAGGCACCAAAGCAATGGTTTCTGTTTTTACTGTTGGGAAAGCCTCACTGAGCTATTTTTTTAATTCTAATTCTAATTTATTCAGACTGGATGAACAGCCTTAAGTCTTTGAGTAAGAATGTTTAGCAGTCCAGGGTTTTCTTTTACAGGATTAAATTATAGACAAATTTAAGCCTGCTGGCTGTCTCCACTAAACTAATCACAAATATAAGTCAACAACAGGACATAAATCCTTTATCAGCAAGTGTATAGGTATGCATTTATGAAAATATGAGGCATGGGGTTCCCCCACTGGCTTTTAGTTCAAGAGTAATTCACAGCTACAGAGAGAAACCAAGCTGCTCTGCATCTCTTCTGCCTCTCCTCTCTCTGACTCACTTCAAGGTGACCCCAAGAGGCAAAGCAAAGGGATGAGTGCATCCATGCTCCCTCACACCCAAAGCATCTGGTGGGAAATGCTTTTCTGCAAGCACAAACTAGAAGTATCTACAAAGAAACAAGCTATAAAAAACCATCCATTTATGCCGACTTATGTCCAGATTCACACACCTTGGGTAGTGCTTAGAGGACGCTCCTTATTTGACTTGGCCTTTGTGCCAAGAGAGGCAGCTAGTACACTTTGGGGCATTTAAATCTTCCTTTGTCAGAAAATGACCATTCAGAGCACTGAAAGAATGTCATGATTTGTCAAGTTTGAATGTTCTCTCTGTTGTAACTGGAAATCATGCTCCTGTCTGCTTTTCAGTCCTACTAGACAAGAAGGCTCTGCTCTAGACAATCTTTTAGAATGTGGTAGTTAAATATCCCACTGCTGAAATTTGCATTTACAGTTCAGGGAGCAAGGAACCATGCACAAATGAGATATTTTTTCCTACTGCATTTCTCTTACTCTGCCTATCCTAAGGAAGTCAGTTACCTGCATTTTTATTTCTTTCCCTTTCAGAGTAAAATCAACCCTAAATTGGACTGCACTGAACAACTGAGTACAGCCTGATCTGTGAACCCTGCATCAGAAATGCTCTGTACTGCAGCTAAGGACAGACTTTCAGGAGGGCTGATACCCAGCTCCTCAGCAGGCATTTTACCATCTGGAGCCAGCTGACATTAAAAGGAGTCCAGTCCCAGATACATTTTAGAAGCTGGGTATGAAGTCTTAACAGAGCTGCCTGACTAAAGCAGCTGGATCTTGAGAGAATGGAGAATTCCCTTGTGGAATGAGGCTGGTTTGAGTCTTTATATAGTTTTTTTAACATCTGAATGCGTGCTGCATGTATGACAAACACTTACAAAGCCGCTTTTCCCCTTCTGACATCTGGTAGCTTGCATGAAATGAACCATAATTTTTTCTGCTAATTGAGTTCATGTAATAAATTTTAGTTAAAATGGAATTCCTTCAGGGAAATGAATGAAGTTACCCACATGGCTGAGTCCTAGGAGAAAATACTTTTTACATGTGAATAGTATTTTCTGACAGTTTGCAGTGGTGCATTCTCTTGGCAGAAGTCCTTCCATAAATCACCAACTATAGAGTGTGAAAAAATGAATTTTGGTATGTTACCATGAGATTCCTGGCAAAACTACATGTGAGAGAGTTAATTCATTGTTAATGCCTTGGCAGCTACCTAATGATAAAGGATGAAAGATAGGTTCACAACAAGGGCCCTCAGAACTTTCGAGGGACAAATGGTGCTCTGATCACTGCAAAGCTACTTAGGGATAAGGAAAAAAAAATTGTCAGCAAATTTCTGTAATCCAGAAATACACTCCAAGAAAATCTGAAACATTTCTGTAACCTCATCCTGCCAGAGTGTGAAGGATTCAGATAAAGCCTGAATGCCCCAAGACACAGTAGAGTGAATTTGATCTGAAAGCAACTTCAGGGTTGTGGAAAGGGACACACACATAAAGAAAAAGAAACCAAATTGTCCTTCCTGCCTTCTGCTCATAGTTGCAGAGCAAGAATTATCGCCATGAAACAGAAGGCAAAACATTTCTAGCATCCACTAACAAATATGTGGTCACTCAACAACTCATTAGACCTCTGGGCCTTCAAGCAGTAAAACACCCTACAAACCTTTTTTTTTTTTTTTTTTTTTTTTTTGACAATGTATTCACAGTCATGAATGTGATACATTAGTCCCAAGAAGGACCTTTCAGACACTCCAAGGGGCTGCTTATGCCTTCAGCATGAGCCAAGCCCAGTAGATCACCTCCATGCACATTTTTCCCCACAGCTGCAGAGCTGCACTGACATGGTTTCCCCAGCATCCTTTTGAATCACTGCCACCAAGGAACTCCATCCCAGTTAAGGATGAGGGATCTGCTTTTACTACAGCACCACAGCATGCCAGATGTGAGTGGCATTGTTGTGGGAGATCGGTGGGAGCCCCTCTCTGGCTCCACCAGCAGTTGGCTGCCCATATGCTGATGGATGCTCAGCAGATGCTCTTCAAGAGCTAAATAATGTAAAAAGTGGCTGGTGTGAGCAATCCTCATAGTCTAGACTCTGCTCACAGCCAGCAAATGCAGTAAATTGGAGAGAGAAGGGGATGCAGTTTTTTAAAAAAAGAAAAGTCTTAGAAACCCCAGGCCAGTTCAACTTTCAGCGTGTCAAAAAAAATTAGTTCCAGGTGCTGCTGAAAAGAAAGTTTTACTTTATTAACAATGTTCTGCACCTTCATTAAAAATATTTATTTTGAGGAAATTTCTTACTTAAATTAAATGAGTCCTTGGCCTTCCGGAATTTGTCTTTCATCTGGGACTTTACTAAAGACACCCATGTATGTGTGTTTGTAAAGTGCTTATACTCTCCTCTAAAAACTCTGCGTCCTTCAAGACCAGGAACCTTAACTGGACTGAATGGAATTTCTCAGTTCATTTGCAGCAATCAGATGGGTACAGACAGGCAGCTATTGGAATCTGGATCTGCCATGGACAATGCCAGAGTTATTTTTATTGTCGTGGTTAAAGAAATATAACCTCTCTGCTCGTATCAGTACTTTAGAACATCTTCACTGGCAGAAATTAGGTCAGGCATAGCAAAACTGCTGGTAGTTGAGGTGAAAAAAAGATCAATAAGGTTACCTGATACAGAGACAGCACAGCCAGCAGCAATCACAATATTATCACAATATGCATCAAAATCCGCTTATATGTGGGAATCACAAGAAATGGAAGCAAATACTAAAACCCACGCGGAAGACGTAAGCTGTGATTCATGGGATGAGGCAGGAATGCAATTTTCAGAAGAAACACGATTTACAACAAAACAATCCAAAGGAAAATGCATTTGGTATGAGCCCATTTGAAGGGAAAAGACATCAGAGCTGCCAACATTGCCCTGTACCTCCTCCATTTTGATACCACAAGCAGCCGCAGGGAAATAAAAGTTAGAACTTAATATCCAAGGTCATTAGTGCTCTCAGTAATAGATTACCCCTGAAAACATGTTAAAGAAGAAAATTGTTATAAATATAAAATTAGAATAAGCCAAAATTAGCCCATAAACTTGAAATTAAAAAAAAAAAATTCTATGTGTTGCTAACACTTGTTAAAAAGAGCAAAAACTGCAAGGGGTTTAATGCTTAGTGTGAATTAACTCAGCCGTGTGTTTTATACAGCCAAAGCCACAGAAATGGCCGTCTAAATTGATTCCTGAGCTGGTAGGCCTGCAGCAGATTCGCAAATGATAATGCATATATTAATAGATACTTTCACTAATTTCACTAATGACCAATTTTAATGAGAAATTTGGATTTGTAAATGAACAGAAATATTCCCATTCTATCATTTGTACACGTGCAAAGAATTCCACATTCCAGGCTGAGCCAGCAACAATGCAGACATATCCCTGCAAACCCAGAGCAGCACAAAGGGTCACCCCCTGCCCTCATGGAGCCAGCCCTCCTCCAGCACATTCAAGATTTGTCTTGCACAATGCTGCTCAGCTCCAGAAAATGCATCCCTGACAGTTTTTAGGACTGAGTGATGAATGGTCTGGGTTTGTGGTGCTGCTGAGGAAGAAATCACACACAACCCAAGCCAGCAGCCCAAAGAGCAGACCCTGAGTGACACCCAGGTTACCACGGGGACCCAGCAGTGTCCTGCTCCTCAGAGGGACTATCCATGAGTGACACTCAGGGAACTGCGGGGACCCAGCAGAGCGTCCTATTCCTCAGAGGGACAGGCCCCTGAGTGTGACAGTCAGGGAGCTGTGGGGACCCAGCAGAGTGTCCTGCTCCTCACACCATTCTGGGATGCTGCAGCAGCCAAGACTCTGCCTTCCCACCTTCCTTCTTGGGGTAAAGAACCACCCAGTGCCCTGGTGTTGCTGAGTCTGGATTATTGAGCTGCAGTGAGGGATGGGCTGTGTCAGGACACAGCTCCTCAGCCCCTGGCTTCACCAGTTGAAGCTCAGCTCCTTTTGCATCCCAGCAGGTGAGGACATGCACATCCCTGGCAACCCACCTGATCAGGGGCCAGGGGAAAACTATCAGAACTGCTCTGATGACTTCTGAAAAGAGCCTGGTGCATGGGAACAGAGTGATCCTGCAGGCAGTCCCTGGAGCCTTACAAGGCACTGTTAAAAAAAACAAACCATTTCCAATGTCCAAGCCTGGCTTCTCCAGTAACCACACAGCCAGAAAATAGCCTGGCTGTTGTCCTTTCCTACCATTTTTAGTCTGGTCTTCCAGCACCACAAAAGTTCTGTGGGCACCCAACACCTGAGTGAATGGAAAAATTATTTCAACTGCAACATTAACTCTGGAGGCTTAAAGGTTTTATCTTTTCCTAAATTTAATTTATCTTGCAGCTAAAACAGCTTACCAGTGAAACACATGCAGAGACTCATTATCTCTGCCTCTGGCTTCAAAAGGCTCTGGAGGTTCCTTGGATCCCTTCAAAACCTTTTCCACTTTCAAGTGCCACCAAGCATTATTCACTAAAGATAACATGAATCTCTAGCACAGTCTGTGTCTGATCTTTGTGGCCACCAAATCATTTGTTTCTTTCTCCTCCCATCCTCTATTCTGTATTTCTATGTGTTAAGATTTTTTTTAATTTGTCTTTTTTTTTCTCTTCTTTTTGCTTGGTTGGTTGGTTTGGTTTTTTTGGTTTTTTTTTATATCTCTGCTTTCACATTTCTTCTGACTAGGATGCTTTCATGCCCAGCATAATTTGGTACACATTTGAATAATTGTGTCTTCCTGGGCATTCAGTAAACTATCCTTGCAAATGTCCGGTACTGACCACATTAGTGTGATTTGTCAGGAATCCTGACAACTGTGGCAAGCTTTGAGAAAAAAGCAGGTAGATAGAATTATAGAATAATTAATGTTGGAAGAGACAGCAAGAGGTCATCTAATCCAACTTTACAGTCAAAACAGGGTCCAAAAGGGTTTAGCAGGCTCATTCTGGCTCTGTGTGCATCAAGGAAAGGTTTAGATTATGAATACCTAGAGCTACAACAGTGAGTAATTCCTCTTGTCCCTCATGAGAAAGTTCAATGTTTCCCTTTTCAGTGGGAAGCTATCTTAACTTTAGAAATTAAACATGTAGCATGGCTAGAAATTACCCATGGGGAGCTTTCCTCCCCATTCCTTGCAGATACCTGCTCAAGGAGCATCCAGCAGCATGCGCTCCTTCACTGGATGAAAACTCAAGCCAGTGTTGAAGGTTAGATGTGAACTGGAGGAAATCTGCTAACAGTTCATAGTGTCTCAGATATAAAATAACCTGTCATTGCCTTTTGCTCATACGCACACAAAACCCATTTTAGCATTCTTTTTCTGTTTAGGTATCTATCTGCACTTCTGTTTTTCAAATCCAAGTCCACACACAAATATTCAAATTATTTAGACACTAGCATTACCCTATAGATAGCTAAAGTTGTGTTTTTACATTTCCACTTGTGGTTGAACTTGTCACAGTCTTAGTGTTTAGTTTTAAAGTGCCAGTGAAGCCAGCTACCCGGCAGGCTTTCACATAAATGCAGAACATGGTGCAAACTTTCAGCACGGAACTATGTGAACAACACCTGCTGCAGAAAAGTGGTGGGGTCTCCTCTCTTCATTCTTCCCACATCTACCCCAGATATCATTCCTGTAACTATGAAGCATAATTCTATAAATCAGCAAAGAATTTAGGCTTGACAGCTGTGCCATCTTGTTTTATGTATTACTCATTTTCAGCTAATTTCAGTTTTATGAAAAAATAAAAAAAAAGTCCTTAGAGGCTTCATATATTGATCTAGTCACTTACATACATATTTTCTTTTTGGTAGGCTGTGGTCTTGCTTTTTGCCTTCCCTGTGAAATAGTCAGTAACTAACTTCCTTTTAAGAGCAGAGGCAGTAAGGTTTATTTTCTCCACACCCCTGGCATGATCCCAATTTATCCAATTGGGACAGTGGCACATGCACATGTGCACACAGAGGATGACCTGGGGACACACCATCCAAATACTACAGAGTAGTTCATGTGCACAAGCACAGGAAAGGAAACTCCCTCTAACACGATTTTCATCAGTTTTCATTGCTCTTGGGTTTCAGAGAAACCATCCTGCTGTTTCTGAGGCTGCTGCCCCCACCACAGCTGGGGATCCCCTGGGAAAGAGTCTTGTACCTTGTTCTCAGGCACTGGACATGAAGGTGAGGCTGTCTGGGACTGCACCATGCTAAAGGTGCTTGTTGATGCTGCAAGGACCTGATTCTTTTTATGGACTACCCATTTTCCCAGACCAGCACCACAACAGAAATTTGATCACACAGTATCTTTCAGTGCAAGCAATTTCTACAAAGATGAACAATATTTCTAATAAACTGCTTGAAGAGTAAGTATTGAAAATCAGAAGACATAACAAACAGAGTTTAGATGCAAGTTTACATATGGGAAAGTTCAAGCTGTACTGGCTCCTGTTGCTGCAAAGTAGACTAGAGGAGATTTAGATAAGGATAACACTTCATGGGACCAGTACCAGAGTCAAAGGTGTGTAATAGAAAAGAATATTTTGGCCTAAAACACACCACAGAGTCTGGACTCTGTGTATACAATACTGTAAGCATTGTAACTCGTGAATGATAAAAATGTACTGAAAAATAACTGTAACAAATATAATGAATGAGACCAGAAGAGATGCTTTGTGCTGGAATGTGACAGCCAAAGTAGCTGGGATGGATAATAGCTTAGCCCAGGTAGCTTGTATAAAAAGCATACACCTGAGACCATGGGAGGTTGGATACTAAAAGGATGCTAATGGGATCATTCCAAAATAGTCCACATTTCTGGTTCTAGTTCTCTGTTGGTTTGGGACTTTGACATATAAGGTCATGTCCCTGCCCAGGTTTGAAATTAGAATCCTGCCCTCAGGTAACACTACATATTCTTAAATTAGCCACACCCTTGTGTCTTAGGATGCTGCCTCTCAGACTGTGTGGTCTCTGTGTTTGTTATTTTACCATCTTTAAAGAATTAATTTTGTGCACCCTATCGTGCCCATCCACATGCATTTTGTCACACTCCTCCTGGCTGGACTGGACTTGAATGCCAAACTGTGTTACTGAAAGATCTCACAGAATTGGATGGATGCCAAAACCCCCTTTAAAATAATCTATAACTGGAAGCCAAGCAGGGTGCAGGTAGCCCTGGAGAGGCTCTAGCAGTTGTCTATTCAATGAATTCTGTCATGCAGATGTTCCTTTGTAGTTCTCAGAAACCTTCAAGGCTCCTGGTCAGTAAGGAAGTTTGGAAAAAATCCAAACTTCAGCTCTGCGGTGTCAGCATAAATTCCTGTCTGTGTTAACTAAAGTACAGTGCTAGCAAAAAAAGCAATTCTGTAAAACAACGCTATGAAATCCTACCTTCATTCTCCCTGTATGATTTCCAGATCAAACGCTTAATCCCCTCCCCAAAAGTTTCCTCTTGTTAAGTGTCATTTGCTGGTGCCAATGCAGATTACCTAGTTGCCTGGGAACTGTTTAAAGCTACATTGGAGACCCAAAGCTTGATTTGTGTTAAAGGAACAGAAACTTTCAAGTGAAAAAACATTCTTAAGAAGGGTGAAGAGAGGACAAGGATTGGATGATTAGCTACAAGGAGTCCTTAGTTCTGGAAAGACCTTAAAACCCAGACTGGCCTTTACAGCTGTCTGACTCAATGGGATATAACATTTGCACCAAGGTCTGGCTGCTTGGCTTGGCTCATTTAAACCAAACTGAAAATGGAGAACTGAAATCTTACTGCTTGCTTGCTCAGGGGAAGCTGGTAGTGTCTGTACGAAAAAATTAAACTTGGTTTAAAAACCAAACAAACCTAAACATCCAAATTGCCAGCAATGCTGGAAGTGTAACTGCACCTTGTCATTCCTGCAGCAAATTCTTTGATTTAGGATGTTACCATGCACTTGTCTCACCAAATGCTGTCCTTAGCTACATGTACAATTTTCATTTGCTTTATCTTAAGTGGTGTTTGTATGTCAGAACCACTGCTTTCCAGCTGAGGACTACATCAGAACTAAAAATATGAGATGGGAGCTGGGGAACCCATAGTGCCTTGGATCACCTCGATCCCCTCCCAAATGACAGCAAGACCCCATTGTGGGGACAGAGGCATGTACATAATATCACATCTTGCCAGTGAGGATTAATCATCAGGCCATAGGTAATGCAAATCCACAGAGTGCTGCATCTTCACGTGAATTCACACTGTACAGCAAGATTCATTAAGAAAAAGAGCCAGTTAGCAGTAATACATAAACTGCATTATGAAATCATGAGCCCTGACCACCTACAAAATGTGCTACTTTGGCTTAAGCAAACTGAATTACAGGTAAAATTAATGCACCTGCAAAGAAACAGTGAATATTCAAACACGGACAGCAAAGACAAGTCGTCTGAGAGAGGAAAAACTTAGAGGAATGCCTATGGTGGCAATAAAAATCACATAAAATTTGCAAAACCAAAACATGATCCCTCCCCTCTTTTCTCAACCAAATTCTTCTTGAAGATGTTATATATAAATAACTGTGCCTTGCAAGCCTTTCCAACAGATACTGGAACAGTCTTTGGGACATTTTATGGTCTTTTATAATTATCTATTTCTCACTCTAGAGATGCCAAATAGTGTTTACCAACATACAGTTACCCAACAATTGCCATACCTCATAAGTATATCAATACAACATCTAATTGCAATTTTTTGCTTATATTACAACTAGTTAACAGAAACTGTTTGGAAAAGGTAAAAGCACATCTAGAAATGCATACTAAGCAGAGGTATTCAGCAGGCCTGGAAGAGGAGATCAGACATGCAAGAAGAGGGCAGGCATTTGAAGTCAGAGATTTATATTGGATCAATTATTCCCTACTCCCTTTGACTATCTCAAATGGCAGAGGAATACAGCCACACAATGGACAAAAGTTTCTTAAAATTCAAAGTTGGTCTTGCTTTGTGTCTTATTTAGAATTTCTATATCCCAGTACAATTACAATCCCTGCTATGTTGCAAGACTTCACAATTAGCAGCTTGTGAATGGAGGTAAGTCCTCTCTCCATCAATGTGCACATGTACTGGTGTGGTGTGGGGAGTAAGACAGTGTTTTAGTTGAGTTCACTTCATGAAAATCCAAACTGTTGTGAAAAAGCAAAGCAGAATGAAATGGTACCGATTTTTGACTCCCATTGCACACAGCAAGCATTGGAGGCCAAGAGGTTACCATGGTTTGGAGAGCTGGGAATGCAGCAAATAGAATTTCCACTGTCTTCACAAGAAGCACTAGTCAAGTGGGGTTTAGAGTTAATTTGATTTCCACCCATTAAAATTATATGTTCCACACAGAAGAGTCATAAAGTGCCCATAAAAGTAACAGCACTTGCACACTGAATAACTTTGGTAGTGGGGTTGGCTCAGAAGTGAGGAGTGGCAGGCACAAGGGCAGCAAGGGAGCCTTCCCAACTTGTGGTACAAGGGCTGTGGGGTGTGCAGATCCCCCCAAAAGTCACCCTTGCTCCACTGTCTCACATGAGCCGAGCAAAACAACACAGAGAACAGGATACAAACCATCACAACAAGCAAGGATGCTTGCCCTTCTTCCCCAAACCTCCCTGATCACAGGAGGCCAGGGGTGGATTGCAGGGTGAGATGTGCTGTAAATGCTAGCAGTGGCACACTAACTGCCACGCTCTTGAAAAGCAGCTGCTCCAACACGCCAAGGACTGTGTCTTCAGGTGATGTAAATCTGCTCAGCTGCATTGAGCTGTGGTGATTTACACCAGCTGAGGGATGGACCAAAGGCATTTATTAATGCTGCAGTGTATTTAAGAACAAGCAAAGATCAATAGTCCAACAAATATTCATTTCACATCACTGCTTTTCAGAAGAGAGGTCAAATGGATCCTTATACTTTTTTTTTTCTCTAAAATTTCAAGCAGAGAGCAGACAAAGTTGGTAATTAAATCCCCTTTGAAGGAAGCACTGGCAATGAAGAACAGGCAAGAGCTGGTACTGCACAGAAGCTGCAGTTCTGGCTCACAGGTGGCATTAAGGGCTCTGAGAGAGCATGACTTATCCCTTGAACTGTCTTCTTGGAAGCCTGGTATCTCATCAGTGACAGGCCACTTGGAATGAGTGTAACAAATGAACAACTCCACATGTAGGTCCCAAAATAAACCAAATTGAACTCTGGACATGTAGAAACCAGTACTTTTTTTTTTTTTTTTTTTTTTTCCCCCTGGTTATTTTTCATTTTAATGTACATGAATTCAGTGAGCTTTGTATTGGTATTGCTCTCTGCCTGGCTATAAGGAAGAAATGTAAGTGGCATCACAGGGAAAAATATTCTCACGAGATTTCCATCCTAATTATGCAAACCCAAGACAATGTTAAGATTTTAATGAAATTTCCAAGTGTATTGACATTTTCAAATACAACATGACAAGCCTGACTTTGGAAAGGGATGCAGTGATTCCCGAGGAGAGAGTGCACACCGTCTACAACTGAGCAATCATGCCAGACCTTGGGAAAATTTGTATCAGCAATGTGCCTCATCCGAATGACACAAGGAGTTATATCATCAAAATGCCTCCCTTAGTGAATGAGAAAGAGAAGAAAGAATGCCATATGTTGGGTAGTAGAAATCAGGGGTGTCAGTGATGGTAATTTCCTGAAGCTATAATGAACATGTAAATGAAAATTTTAGGTCAGGCTGCATTCCAAAGCACGGAAAATTATTTATCTTGCAGGTTAATTTAAAATTCATATCACCATATCACCACCAGACTGCTGTGGTTTACTGTGTTGATCTCTTCTCTCCATCCTCTTCAGAGCACAGCCGGGGCAGCTCTGCTCACAGTTTACAGCAGGGAAAAAAAAGCCATAGGGCTTTAAATTTTTAAGTCAGTGTTTTGAAAATACTGCTGTATGTATTAGGCTTCTTCTGTTTCAGAGGCCCTTTCCTGGAGAGCCTTCCAACAGGAATATCATTTACATCAGCAAGGCTTTTTGGCAGTTTTTCTTTTTTTCCTTTTTATAACCATGTTGCAGTGAGACATCAGTTTAGGCAGCCAGCTCTGCAATAAAACCGACAACAGGTTTATTCTCCTGCTCCTCATGGGACCTTATAGAAATTTTAGAAAAGAAAGCAAGAGGGAAGGAACAGCAAAAACATGTGCGTATAATCTGCTCTGTCCCAGCCCACCAATTCTGCTGTTTCCAGAGTGATTCTCATTCTAAAATCAAATTTTTTAACATGTTTCATTAGATATTTATCCATTTGAATTACTCTGCAAAGGCAATATATCCAGAGCAGAGGTATTAGGAGGTCCTATCAACTTCAGAGCTACCAGGATTTGGGGTCACACTGCCCATTGTCCTGTTCTTGTCAAAGCCATGGAAACCACTGCAAAACACCAGTATCCTGGAACAGTTCTACCAGAGGGAATCCCCACAAAAGCAGGGAAAAGATTATTAAAAAGAAAAGCAAATGAAATCCAGGCTCTTCAGATCATTGTGGAAGAAACTATTATCTCAGAAGGGAGTTCTTGAACCCTGCCCTGGCTGCTGAGCCTGAAGTCACACAAGTTCAGGAGCAAAGACACATTTGTTTTTGCTCTGGATGAACAAAGGGTAATTTTTTTGATGACAGAAGGGTGGTCTTCCCTTTCTCATCATCAGATAAATGACTGAAACTCTTGAGCAAGAAAAGATGGTTTGGGTTCCTATTTAACCTGATTTTAACCCTATATGAGTCTCCAACAAACAGTGGTAAAAAGAGCAGTGAGCACAATATCCAAAAGGCAGAAAGTTGAACCAGCAATCTGGGAAGGTCTCATGGCCTGAAGCCAGGGGCTTGCATCTCACAGATTAACTGCCTGTGGTGCACACCAGCATGCTTAGAATAGACATGCTGATAGATTAGAAGTTCCATCTTGATTTAATGGATTTAGTCCCAAAAGTCTGGGACATAATTGAATCTTTAAGAAAGTATTAATCCATCTTTACTACCTACTATTTATCATCTCTAAACACTCACAGACAGTGCGTGTGTGTGTGTGTGTGTGTTAGGGGGTACAGACACATATATTTATTTAGAGAAAAATGCTGTTTTATTGTCAGGAACCATTTGCAGATTTGCCGAGGCTCCAAAGTTTGGATCTCTGAGTCGACTCATTAATTCCAGTTGCAAACAGAGTCTGTGCCCAGATGATGGCGCCTGTAAATCACGGATCCCTTGGAAATAATCATTAGATAACTCATTCTGTCGGGTTACACATTGTGGGCTTTAGGGTTTATTGCAGAGGAAAATAGACTTCTTATTGTATTGCAACCCCTCAACTACCAATCCCCAAACATTGCAACCCCTGCCTTCCTGTCCCCAGAAACCATGGACGGTATTATGGTGTTGTGTTAAATTAGCTTTTACAGCAACCTTCCATTTGGGGAGTTACAGCACCAGAATAAGATATAAGAAAATACAAAGGGTTTAGACTGAAGATTCTTCACCCCATGGGAAATGCATAATTCAAGGTATTTGTAAATGTGTTTGTGATGTGCTGAAAAGCTGAACTGGAACAAAATAAATAAAGCCAAGGAACCAGACCTGAGAATCCCAATCCTTGATGGAAATCAGACAGGCAGGTTTAGATGTATTTTTGAATGGATTGTAGGATTTGGGTCAGCTCACTGAAAGGGTGCCCTGGTCAGCAATAGCCTCACACCAGAATGAAGCTCCGAGTGCTTTCTGCCAGACAGGGGCTACCTTTTACACAGGATAGCTTATATTCATTTTGGGAGGGGGGAGGGAAATAAAGCTATTGAGAAAATAGCTGTGTGGAGGGAGACAAGATTAATTCTGAGTGAATCACACATGTTTCAGGGATTCAGGATCTGCACACAGAGCAAAAATAAAAAGCTTCAGACCTAGTGTCTGAAAATCAGCTCAGCAAAGCATTTGAGTTTGACTGTTTATCTGGGATTGGTGTTTTCAGAAACCAGGGTTCTCCCTGAACATTACCTCAAATAGCTGGGGATACCAGAACAGCCAGGATGCAACAAATTGGTGAGAAAATCCTAATATGAAAATGTTTTATTTGAATTTTGTGATCATTGCTAATAGAGGTTCAGGTTTAACACACCATTTCCACTAAATGTATGTGTTCAGATACATAAATGTTAATTCTGACCTTTGTCTACTAAGTACATCTAATTTTCTTCACATATTTCAGTCTCCTATAACAAATTACCCATCCCTTCCAATTCTCTATGTTCGATGTCCTTCTAAAGATGCCCAGAAGAGGAGAAAAAAAAAAAAAAAAAAAAAGCAAGAAAACGCCAAGCAGCTGAGAAGCAAAGACATGCCAAATTGATTTCAGATTTGGGAGCAATGCCACATTGTCTAGAGTGTTCCTTTAGGGAAAAAAAAAAATCTCCAAACAGGAAAATAATAAAACACTCCAAAACCAAATATGGGAGCATTTTTTTTGGCAGGGAGGAGTTTTCTAGAAGCTTTCAGGTTTGCTATTTGCTTGCCCACAGAAGTATCATTTTTTCCAGGTCTTGCTCAGCATTGAGAATTCATTAAACCCCATGAAGCACAAACATCCCAGCTCTTCAACTTGAAGCTTCATCCAGCAGTTAACTATTAATAAAACCACCAGCAACAGCTGAGGCTCAAAGTTCCTGTCAGAGTTGAGAAAGCAAGGCTCTGCAGTGCTCCAGGTCCCTTGTTCTCTGTGCCTTCTGCAGCCTGTCTTCATGGGATGGCTGGATCCTGGACTGTATCCCTTGGGAGGACAATTCTTGCCTTCCTTTGGGGTTGTGCTGGGGGCCAGCTGGGTGGCCCCAGCTCAACATTCTTCCTATGGCTGAGCCCTCTCAGCTCTGGGAGCATCTCCTCAGATCCTCAGAGGCCTCCCAGCCATAGATAACACATGACAAGCAAAGCAAATTCACATGGTCTTGTCCTCAAATGATTTCCAGTCTAAAATTCTAAAGAATCTGATTTCTTTCTCAGCACAGCCTTGTGGCTGTTAGAGCTTTGCTCAGACTGGGAGCAGAGCAAGCATTTCCCAGCTTTCCTGGTTGAGGTGCAAACAGCATTCATGCTAAATATGATTTTGGGTTCAAGATTTGGTGTGTTTTCTTCATGTGCTTAGAATCAAGATTCTCAGCATATATGAAGACAATGGTTGATTTAAGGAATTGTGAACAACAAGAAAGATAAGCGCAGATAGAAGAATTAGGAATGACAAAACTGTTTCCAGCTATCTTGTGTAATGTTTGATTAATAACTACACATGACTTTGGTAAAGAAACCCTGTGCTTAAAGATTAACATATTTTTATCCTAACATACTTTTATCCTAACATATTTTTATCTATACATATGAATGCCAGTTGTTTTGAATGGGGCTTGTGTTTCTTACATACCCCCTGCAAACTGAGTACCCAGAGAACCAAGTGGGCTCTCCTGACTCTTGGTGTTCCCAGGGTTATTTCAAGTGCCAAAATATCATTGTGAGGGTTTAAAGATAAAAACAAAAAGCCTCGAGCAATGTACGGTTTAAAGCCACAATCCTGTAAATGTCTTAATGTGAATTTCTTTTACTAACACAGATGATAAATCTATTAAATAATTTCTTCCTTGTAAATGCTAAGAATAGTTTAATCCAAAAATGGCATCTTTGACTTATTTAAAAATTTCTCTCTTTCAGTCTAAATGCTAGGGATGTACATTTTCTGAATGAAAAAAAAAAAAAAAAAGGCTATTTCAGCAGCTATAAAAAATATTATCTGGGTTTAAAATTAATTCTGAAAGACAAATCTAACCAAAGTGACTTAAGAGGTTGAATCAGAGGTCTATTTGAAAGACCATGATGAACGTCTGTGAGTTGTGCCAAAGACTGCTTTCCATCAGCTCAGTGCAGATCCAAATCCCTTGGGTACTCCAGAAGAAAAATGATCTGTTCGATCAGCAAAAGCAATGCAGAAATCCTGCGTGTTATTTGTTGGTGTCTCTTGGATGACCTTTTAAATAAAAAAGCCCGTCAAGTAAATCACCCTGAGGTTTTAACTGTCATAAAATTCATTAGGCTGGGGAGGATATGAGGGGTCATTAAGTCCATGCCAAAGCAGAGTTCAGAAGTTATTAAAACTATTACTGTGAATACTCCAACACTAGTCTCTTGCATCTGACTATTTTCAGGAAAACACACAGGAATTTAATTATCTTTTTCTTTTTAGGACTTCTAAACTGTGATAGACTGAGTTTAAGTCTGTAAAGAGGCTCAGAGATTTCTAGTGGAGGAAAACACACACACACAGACTGAGTAATCTATAGAAAATAACTAAGGATTCCTACAGAAAAACAGACTGTAAAACTCACAGTATTTGTCAGAAGCAGTCAGACATTTTATTTTGGAGTGAACCAAAAGGTTCTTAAAAGATTTCCAGTTTAAAGACTCAGTTCCCAGTATTTGGTAATAAGCTTCTTTAGTCCTGTCCCCAAAATCCTTGGTCTCTGAGAACAGGAGAGCTGAGCACTGCCTGTAGTTAATGCAAGGTAACCCTGCTGCCAGCAGTGCTGAGGGAGGGCACAAGCGAAGCAAGACTAGAAAACTCAGCTCTAAATATAAATATGTGCACTAATAGAGGGAGTTAACTTCTTTCTATTCTGCCTTCACAGAAAATCAGCATTATTGGACTCTGCAAGCCAGTCAAGTATTGCAAGAAATGCACTGTACTGCCTTGCAGCACACAAATACCTGAAATGCTGTTCCTGGGCACAAAGCCACAACATAGCTTCACATCTCTTGGCTGAAATTAAAATAGGTGATGAGGGAGATATTTAATTTTTCAAAAGCTTTGGCACTCTCCAAATTAATGAAACACTCCTCAGGTTTGGCTAAGGTAAATACAGAATCAAATACAGCCATCAAGGTTATCAAAGCAGAAATATCTAACTCCCAACATATACTGCAACAGAGTACACATTTATTCATACCCTGTTATAGGCTCAAGCAGGAGACTCAGATTTTCTGGAACTTGTGATTTATTTGTGAACTGAAGGCTAATATATTCTTTAGAATAAAGATAAAAAAGTCTCCAACTCCCTCAAGGTTTTACTTGCTTTTCAACAATCTTGGTCTTACCAATCAGTGCGTTCAAGCCAACTTAAAATATGTCCCAGACAAACAAATCACAAAGCAGCATTCCTCCAGCTGGGCCAGCAATCTTTCCCTATTTTTAAAAATTTGACAATAAACCCATCATCAACTGCAATGGATTGTAAGAGAGAACAGGTAAAGGACCAGGCACAGAAATTCTGTTACTAGCTTTCTCAGCTGTAAGACCTAAGAGGGTCAACAAATATATTTTTCCTCCAGATGGTTCCTCAGAGGAAATCTGTGAATCCAAAAACTAAGAACAAAAGGATGAAATAGAAAGAAAAAAAGCCTCACAAACTAAGCCAGTAAAATACAAATAGACTACCAGGAAACAGATGTATAGAAAGAAGATAGAAATCTGTAGGATGTCCTGTAAAGAGGTGAAAAATCTCAGTGTTACAGACACATAAAGCTGGACCTGGATGAGACAATGCCCTTGAAATTCTCACTGTAGGAAAGGATCATGCTTGTTTCTTCTAAGCTGTGCTAGTGCCACTGAGGGAGGGTACCACACAGGCAAGGAGGATTCAGGTCTACAAGAACTGCGATAATAGTCCTCACATTTGAAGGGCGAAAATGCTAAAGCCTCAAGATCTCTCTTGTTCAGAAAACTCTTATTATTATTGGTAATGAATCATGAGTCAGAAAAAACCCAGCTTGACAAAATGAGCCCAAGCTGAGCTTGTGGACAGGCAGGGAAATCCCCCTCCTTACACTTAAACCAACAAAAAACATTCCCACTAAAAATTTCTGGGAGAAATGAAACACTGTGGTGAGGAATGGTACTTTTTGAAAACCCCTTTTCCAAGGGGAACTTTGTTTTAGAAGCGCAACAGCAGCAGGACTTCAATGCTCTTGAACAACTCCAGCCACTTGCACAGCTGGTGGGATTGGCCTCGAGGCTGAGGCTGGTGGGTGTGGGGGTGCCCAGTCCTGCCCTGACAGAGCTGCTGGTGCATAGAGGGGTATTCCCAGTGCACCCAGCTATCCCAAAGGGCAGGTTCTGCAGACACCAGGATCCAGGGAAACCCACTGCAGAGGCTGTGCTGCTCCGCTAAGGCACCTCCACAGCAGTGGCAACATCCTGCTGCAGGACACACACCATGCCAGAGGGAAATTGATGAGGAAACATGAGGAAAATTAACTAAATTTGCAGCAACGGACTCTTTATATGGGAGATGTTTCTTTCCTGGTAATAAAAGTTGCTCCTAGAGATTTTCACTTTTTTTTTTAAAAAAGAAAAATCAGTACAGCTACAGCTTCTTAATGGGGCGACAGACAATGCTGTCTGTATTAGTCAGCAGTGGAGGTAAGAGAGTCACTTTGCCTGGTGATGCCAAGCCTCAGTGTAATTTCTGCAGACATCCTCATCTGAAAACACCTCGGGTGACAGTTTGGCAGGCATGCTGGCATTTCCAGCTGAGTCCCTGCTCCTCCTCATTGAACTTCAGCACTGACTAAAGTCACTAAATGAGACAGAAACCCCTCCACAGTAGGAAGGGTAAAAAACTACATGGGGATTATTCTGTGCCTCTATGCCTTGATAAAGCAAATAAATTAAATGTGGAAGGGGAAAAGGAGGTACAGAGAGTATGACCATCTCTGGTCCTTGTCAGGACACAACTTTCTGGCACCCTCTGACCAGGACTGATGGGATACTGGAGTCAGACCTGCTCTTCCAGCCCTCCATGTGTCCTCATGGGTAGAACCCACACCCCTGAGGGTGATATCTGTGTTGCTGAACTCATAGGTGAGAAAATACTGTTCTCACACATTTCTATGAGTGCAGCATTTTTGACCCCACCAAGCGTGGATTTTGCTTTAGAGACCTGCCAGCCCAAGTCAGGCCTCTCTCTGATCTTCCTATTTCCCTTGAAAAGCAAATGCATTTCTTTAGCGACCACAGAGGGCACTCACTCCAGCCTCCTGGCTCTCATTTGCCGCAGATACTTTAAAAGACTAATTCCTGTTAATTAGAAAAAGATAAAAACATTCAGTCTGCACTGCACCTTGCAAGTGCAGGTCTTGCCCTGGCCACTTTCAAAGTGGGAGAGGCTTTGGAAGTTGATTTACCAGACACGTTCCCTGTCACTTGAGTTAAACCAGACCCCATTTATTTTCCATGCCTTCTACAAGCTATGTTCCCAGTGAAAAGAAAGTAACATATTGATAACAGCAGGCTCTGTCACAGGGGAGGATAGAGAATCACCCACGCGTTGCCTTGAAAACAAACAACCCCCAAACAATTGATCAGTCACTGCTAGTACAGAGGCAGTCTATTATGAATAAAAATACAGGTGGAAAAAATTCATCAGGGATGTGCAAATACCTTTATTTAAATTCAAGCATAGTAAAGCAAGCTTTGCTCCTATAAACATGAGTAGTGGATTATGGATGCATTTCTCTTAAGTCCTGGCAGAGAGGGAATGCATTTCCAGACTAGGGGAGCCAGAAAACTGAGTGATTTCCCTGTCAAGGCTGGGATTTCTGAGATGGTTTAACCTGACTGCCAGGAAAGGTGGAGGTGCATCACAGACTGCCGTATAAATTGCTGCTCTGGCTCCTTGTGTGTAATTTGACCACAGCCCCCAGGTGAGCTCTGTATCCCACACCCCAGCAGCACTGCAGGGCCCCTGCCCAAAATTCAGCACCCCTGGGGAAGCTGTGCAGCTCAGTGCCAACTGCAAACAAACCATGCCCAACCTGAGTAGCTCTCACCGGATACATGAAATCTTAAATAAGTTACAAAACCCTAAACTTGACAGAGAAGCCTACAGAAAAGATGCAAGGAAGAATATGAAAGACATCTACGTGTACATATTTATGTGTGAAAAAAAGAGTGAGAGCAAGACCACTTCTGCTCCTCCCTCAGGTATCACTACCAGTTCCTTCTGCCCCTTTTGCAGTAGGTATTCATGTGTGTGATGCACTTCTCAAAGGACAGGCTGACTCTCACATTGACACGCTAAACCTGACACAATATTGTCCTAGAATCAAGCAGGCTTTGATCTGAATGAAGAAAGATATTAGCCAGACTTTTAAATCCCGAGCTAAGAAAAAAGAGTGGCCACAGTGCCTTTTGGTTTTCAATTTTAACCTCCCTTTCCAGCTATGGGCACACAATACCTTGTCCAATTTTGTCACTGCACTTAATTTAGTCACTGCTTACCTTGATTTTCACAGCATTGTTTTGTGAATCCTCAAGGCTTTATCAGCAGAACGATAAACTTTGAATGGCAGAGCCCTGACAATTTCTTACTGATATTTCTCCATTTTCTGGAGAGGAAACACCACAAAATATCTCAGATAGAAAGGAATCGTAACAAGAATTCACTCGTTTCCTTGCAATAGAAAAGGGGGACACAGAGAACTTGAATTTCAGAAACTCAGGTAAACAACAATAACTAAAAGCACTAAATATTATTCAAGACTTGACTCAAAAAGTGAAAGAAAAATGTCAGCATTTTGATTTTCTTCTCAGTGATGACCATGCAGAGTTCCCCATATGTGCTGGCCTGTTGCCAGCCATCCACCCAGCTGCCCTCCTACTGCCCCTCCTCAACAGGAGCTTTGTGAGTCCATCTATGCAGCAAGCAGCTTAGACAGCTTGCAGTGCTTAGTAGTACCCAAATTACAAACTGTGTGAAAGACTCTCATGCAGTTACAGAAGAGGAGGGCTCCCATAAATCTCATCTGTACACACAGAGCCTAAGCCCCTTCCTGTGCCTGTTCTGGGGGTTATAACCCTGAACTCTGCACAAGGGATTCCTCTGTGGGTGGTACAGTGGTCTTGCATTGCAGGCTGAGTTTGAAGCAGTTAGTTCATACAAGAGAGAAGGTATAATCCATCTCAAAGTGTGGCTGGTTTCAGAATATAAAAATATCTACGTAGATAGGAATTATGGAAGTGACAGAAAGAGAGAACATCTTCAACATGGAGAATGTGAAGAAAGATGCATTATAAGAAGAAGGCATTGGCAGAATACAGTGGTTTTTGTTGTAGCCCTAAATTATTTGGAGTTGATTTTTTTTTTTTTATTTTTAAGAACAGCAAATCAATGTAAAACAAGACCATCCCTATAAATGGAACCAAAAGAAATTTATCACCTTCTATTCAATCAGTAAAAGAAACACACAGTCTGCCAATTATTTTTATCATTACTATTTTCACTCCTAGAGATTTTTCCAGCAATATCAATGTCATCAAGCAATATATGACATCAGCTGGTGATGGCTTGTACTTTGGTGCAGACAGATGATATATCTCGACTTTCCTTGCTTGAACTCCATTCCATCGCTCTTTCTGCAGTATCAGAAACAGAAAAAGTACAAAAAGTTATTGCAGTAAAAGTTAATATAGGGAAAAAGCAGGTTATTCACTTTAGCTGATAGAGCCGGGTCTCTGATGAGTAATCACAAGTCAGCAAATTCTGGGATGACTTCCAAAGGCACAAATAGGTGCTGGGGCTCATAATCATGGAAAGCCAAAGATAGTCAATAGCTTGGTTGCACCACTCCTTAAATAGTGGCAGTCCCACTGAGCTGAATTGCTGCTCAGGCTGGAGAGGCTGGGAGACATTTTCCCTCTCCAGTATTTCTTAACTTCAGATGTATGAATACTGGCCACCCTATCAGCCTTATGGATACACCATATTTGCAGGGTCATGATGTGCAGGGTAAGGAGGTGCTGCAGGTAGTGTGGGCTGCAGTCCCTGTGCTCAGTGAAAGCCAGCCTGGAGCAGGCTCACCACGTATGTGGGACAGGGACACACTGAGCCATTAACACCACAAGTCTGTCCATTGCGGACAGACAGGGACTGCAAGGACACCTTTGCTGCTGTTTGCTTGCACTCCTGAGTCATGGCATGCCTGATACAGGGGCATCATTTGGTGCCTTTTGTCCTTGGTGCAGAGCTTATTGTAAAATCTCCTTGTAAAATCAGTTGTTTGAAAACAGGATTTTTAAATAAAGGTGGAAAAACCAAAATAAAACCACCATGAAAAAAATAAACTCTCCCTTCTCCCTGCCAGATCAGCCTTGCCTGGCTAACAGTGAGGTCATTCTTTGTTTTGGCTTGGACAATTTCTGTTCCAAAAGCTATACTTTACACAGAGACACTTCATTCGTATATGCAATTAAATATTGCTTTCCTGAACAGAAGTGGCCACACAGAGCATGCTGTCAACACATCCCTGAAAGGTTTCTCCAAGAGTTCAGCAGAATAATTAGCTTTGGTACCATTGCACAGTAGTTTTTATCTATCAGAGTTTTATCTTGCCTTCTCTCAGTGGTGAGTCTGAGAGAAATTCTGAATGTTTGCCTCATGGGTCTAATCATCTTATTGATGCTCAAAGCATTTAAATGTGATCTGCAGCCCCTTCACTCTTTGACATTCCAGTTCTTAAAAAAAGTCAGATATTTTGGCAGGTGCTTAGCTCAGACTTGTTCTTTAGGCTATAAGGCTTTTGCCTGTCTAATTAGCTGTGGCAAAAAGCTGACAATGTTGACAATCTGGGGATGTGAGGTAATAAAAAATAGATTATTTACCAGCAGCAAATTAAGCCCTCTAAGAACCAGTGTGATGAGTTGTGCCCCTCTGACAATTCCCTGTAGCAGATAGATACCACTGTCTCCATCTGTCTGTCTTGTGCACAGTGTACCTGATGGTGTGTCTCTAATCTATTCTCCCATGCAAAAGAATTGATCCACCAAAGCCTTCAGAGACTAAAGAAAGTAACCTTTGTGGTGACAGCAAGCAAAATCTGCCTGCTTCCAAAGATGATTTTTCCCAGTTTCCTTTGGGGCAGCGCAAATAATTGGCCAGAGTCGCCAAATGCTGTTCGTGACTGGAGAAGCAGGGTAGTTGTGCTACTGGTTTGGGCTGGCAGACAACAGCTTGGAGGAAAAGGCAACTGTGGGTGATGGATGAGGTCTGGCTCCTCAAAAGCAAGAAGAAGCAGCACTCACTATGAGCCTGCTCTGCTCCATGGCAGTGTCTGCCTGGCTCTGGCTGTGAGGGAGCCAACACTGCTGAGGGGCCAGCAGGAAAAACAGCAGCCCAGACTTGGAGACAGAAAAATCCATATCACAGAAGTTAGCAATGGTGGTGACATGGCTTCTAGCCTAAGCACACAGTCAGCAAGGCAGAGGAGCATGCAAGTGCTAAAGAGCATTTTTCCTCCTTTTAAAACCAGTCTCAAAATAAGGCTATTAAATACAGTGGCTCATTAGAGTAGTTACTTTTATTTCATCCAGTTCACTCCAAATGACAATCTGCCTTGGGTTTACTCCTTTTTACACCACACTGATTTTCAAAGTCCTCTCTCAGAATGTATTTTAAGGAACGGGATTCTGGAATGTTTTTTGGTTTACTCAAACCAGAATATACAGGTATGGGAGGATAGTATATGCAACATATACTATCCTCTCATCCATATTTCTTTAGGAATTGATTAGCCACACTTTCCTGTATGTTTTCCCCACTACCTTGTTAGCATAGGCATTAGACAACCTTTCAGGTCCTGTAAGCCAGCACAATAATCTGATATCAAAAGAATGGCAGTAAAACCTCTCTAGGTTACAATACTGGTTATAATATCCCCTACCCCAGAAAATGCTGGATCCATCTTTGGATCCAATGACTGGTCATGGATTTCAGGTTAATGCTGCAAGAACTCCCAGAAACCCAATTCTTTGTCAATAAATTGTTATTGTAAGAATATTATTCTGCTTCTTAGGGAATTTGTTAATCAATATGGGTAGAGTACATGATATTCACTTAATTTCCTACAGGAAGCAGAGGTGACACCAGACCTTCCCTTTGGAATGGCCATACCAAGGTAAATACAGCAAAGTAAAGGACATATGGATATGGATATTTTGCTTTTTGAGCAAAGGCTGCAAGTTATGCAGCATTTTCAGCTGTACCAACTCCCTCATGTTTTGGCTTGTCTCATCATCCTCAAAAGCTAAATATGATGTCAAGGTTTATTGAGAAGATCACAAAGCAGCTTGCATTTCCTAACAGCTGGGGACGTCTGAATGAGTTCAACAAACTGACACAGACAAGTTAAAATCCCATCCACATATCTATGCTAAATTCCAACAGAATTGACTCCAAGGTTTGGTCTGAAAGTTATACAGCTAAATCCTTACAGAGACGGACAAGAAAGCAAAGCACAGTTTCTCTCATCCAGGTAAAAGGCTGGAAGTATCGGGAATCTCATGAGTGTGATTATTGCCGAGAGTCTGTTGGTTCAATTTTAGAGATCAAAGATGATATAGAAACATTCTGTAGCTCTGTTCTGCACGCAGTGTGCAAGAAACAGGTAGGCATAATTTATTTTAGCAGATTTCATAAAGGGATTGAACATTTTGGTGGAACATCTATAATAACAAATAAGACTGCTTATAAAACACCCATGAGTGGACACCTAACAAAAATTAGTACAAGGTTTTCTGTTGACTTCTATAAGCTTGGGCTGGATGTTAATGGGTATCAATTAAGATGAAACTTTCTCTACAGATATGTTATCGATAATTTTCTGCTAGTAAAGGTTGTTATACCCCAAATCACTTTGTTCTTTATAGCAAAGCACCTGAGGACAGAAATATTTTAATGTTTGGATTTTTTTGTGCAGAAAAACACCCATATTCTATTTAATAATATATGGTATTTTGTTAGATTATTTACTGGAATGAATTTCACTGAAATCTGCTGTCTCCCTAATGATCACAGTTGGCAGTAACAATTACAAGCACAGAGAATATGTGTGCATACAAATTCCGTTTTATTTTCAGGTTTTTCTTTCTGAAAATACTAGAAAAGACTGAAAAACCCAACTTTCCAATATTAAAATTAATTTGAATGGAACTTAAGGATCTATCTGTGTTTTGTAAGACTTTTAAAACAGATACTGGCAATGAACTTGTCAGATTTTTAGAAAGCTTCAATATAGTGAAAGAAAAAAATAAATTAAAAGAAGCCTGTGCATTTCAGAAAGAGAAAGAAAGTATATTCCATTATATCTCTTTCTCCTTCCAATATCCAACACCACGTTACACTGCACTGCAGAAGCTGAAAACTGAAGCAAATTACCTGTCAAGGGGATTTTATCAATAAATAATTGAATTCAGCCTTCAAGGAGGGCCAAGGCTAGTACATTTTCCCCTACAACTGCAACAGTGCCTTGTTCTGTGTCCTGTAACTGCTACTGCAGCACCAAACCTCCATCAGGGAGGCAAAGACTTGATTAGGGAACAAATCTTGAATTAAGAAAAAAAAAACCCCAAAAACAAGGAGGAGAGAAAAAAAAAGTTGTGTTTTTATCCTGGCATCTTGAAGTTATATCCATGCATATTCATCTGTTCCTGATACCTTCTGAGTCCACTGTCTAATCTGATCCACACTTGCAAGGGGAAGGGCTATCAAATCTAGTCCTCTCAATCTCCAGTACAGGAAACCTCAGTGAGGAAAGAGATCTTGCTAAGGGGAAAACCACAGCTTGACACTCCATTTTTTAGGCACGAAGAGTTCCTACAAGGGGAAGGCCTAGAAGGTGGGCAGAAAACAGAGAGTGCAATACAAGCTTGGGAAGGAGTCTGCATGGTCCTGGACACCAGGGAATCCAACCAATGTGCTATAAATCTACTGAAAAGCAGGCTTCATTAGTTGCATTGCTCATGGAGCTGCATGTTTACAATTTAGGAGGAAATGGTCTGAAACTGAAATATCACAGCAAAAAAAAAAAAGGGCTTTAATGCAGGCTTTATAATGGGTTCATAAAAAAATACAGCTTCTTAAAGGTCCTGGATACAATTACAACCATCATGCCCATAGTGCAGCAGGTATTCACTGATCAGGGTGCACAGAGCCACCACACAGGAGGATACTTTAGTTCAAATTGCTGCAGAGTGGTCAAGTTTTGCCTGTGGGGAAAAACCATCAGGAGGGCACTGCCTGAGCTGACTGGGAAGGTGCAGCACAGATGGTTTGACAAACTGGTTGAGACCAGTGTCTGGACAGTCACAGGCAGGGCTGTGCTCCTGTTGAGGTAGGGAACTCGAGTCAAGTGGGAATAACTCCATCATCAGGGCTCTTACCTCATTAAGGCAAATTTTAAACAATTTTGCCTTACTCAGGTAAGCTGCCTCAGCATTTCACCCTGCACCTTTCCCAGGTGCTTTACAAAAAGCAGAGTAAAACAGTAGCTCCTGAAGAGTTATTTGTGACTCAACAGGAACTAAAATGTAGTCTCTATAAAAACCTTGTGCTGTCCCTTCAGTACAGTACCTGCCCAGACAAAGCACCAGGTTCCAGATTACAGTGGGGATTCTTCATATATCAAAACATGAAACACACTGGGGGAGGTTTTTGGGTATGATGCACTGGAAGAGCCACTCATTCCTGCTGATTTTGTGCTATGTGGCCCATCATTACTCCTTTTAGTTATTAATTTTTAAAAATTTTATAATTCTCTGGTTGCTGTTTAATTTTGCTGTTGGCCATTTTCTATTTAGCATGAACAGTTTTGGATAGAATTTTTCAAGCTGGTATGAGCACTTGTGAACTGGAGCTGTGCACACAAAAATTATACTCACATTCCTATCTTCCTGGGTTTTCCTGTCCCTTTGCCAAGGTTCCTGTACTGGCACTGTACCTTCAGTACGTATGACACTGTGGAAACAAAGAAATCCTCTGAACCAAAAGGAAGACAAAAAATCCCCCTGACTAAATTTTCAGCTAGTCTCAGATATCCACTGAAGCAGAATGTATTAATTTTTAAAGTGATTTTTAAAAATATATATAACACATCTTTAAAACGTTGGACCCTTACATAATTAACACTAAAATTTATATAGAATTGAAATACCAATAGTTACATTGACAGCAAAAATCAGAAAGAAAAAAAATCTAAACTGGTTTAGGCTGTGTCAAGTCTCAAATTCTATAGCAGAATTTGTAGCAAATGTAAAATATTTTCTTTTGTGTGCAGGTTTTTTGAAAATGAGTCTATAGAGTATCTTTCAGCTCTTAATACGTAGCAGTGCTATAATAATAATCTCTGAACCAAACAGGACCACTGATATCCTGTACCAAGGCTACTCTGACCTAAGAAAATCTGAATTTCTAAAGGCATACAGCTCATCACGAGTCATTGCTTACAAGTCAAACATTTGCAACAATTCCCCATATAGGCATCATTTCTGGTGCAGAGGACAGCTCCCCCATAATGTATTTGTTCTCAGGAGCATGTACTGTGCAGGCAGAGAAGAAAGCAAGGATCATGTGGGAGAGCAATGCCTCATTTCTTGCTTGGGATCATTTCAGGCAGGAAAGGGAAGAAGAAATAGGCAGAGGAACAGCTGATAATGACGGTGACTAAATCAGGCAGCTGGAGAGGAAGCTGCCACCTTAAGTTCTGGGAAGCTTTTTACTCTCCCACATACTTGGATGTAGAGGAACACCTGAAGTCAGTGTCACATGGGGCATGGGGGATTTTAAAGCCCTTCAGAGCAGCGCTGCTCAGCTACTGAGATGCTGCAGACAGCAAATACAATGCATAGCATTCCCATTCTCCCACTCCTTTTCCTCTTTGCCCTTTTGGGGAATATTAGGTAGCAGCACAAAGAATTTCTATGTGAATGAAGTGAACACTGATAAAGAACAACTACAAAAACACCAAGACATAGTGATGAAAAGGATTTTGAAAGAAAGATCCTTAATTTGCATGGAAAATATCTCTAAATCCTTTAAGCTGCTTTGAAAATCTCAGCCTCCATGATATGGTTTAAATCTAGCAGTGAAATTAGACAGAACATAACCTTACCTAAAAGGAAGAGGGATAGAAAAAGCCAAATTTTCCCTGAAGTTTGCTTGTTCGTGCTATTTTATTGTTAAAGCCTTGATTTATTTAGAGGGTAACCTGAAAATCTGAGCCTGTTATTTCAGTATGGGAAAGATTTTGGAGCAGCAGCATCAGGCCACAGGCAGTACCCAGATAAGCACCACAACAAAGGGGCTGTTCTTGGGGAGCAAAGCTCATAGCAGAGCTTTAAGCTGAGCTCAAAGGAGTGATTGGGAGAGTTTGAAGCACCTGCTACTACATAGCAGGCTCTGGATTTGGAAAAAAACTTTATTGTCAGAAGACTATGTCACTGCCTAAAACAATTTAAAATTAACTAAGTACTGCAGTAGGGATTCAAACGTTAAAAAAAGAAATAATGTAGTTTTATTTCTATAGATACCTGCTGCAATGGCACTTTGAGGTAGAGCGCTCTCACATTACTCACTGGAATGTAGCACACAGATGCATACACCTCTTTGCATTTTAGACTCTGCTTATTCATGTACCTAAGTCTGCTGGCAAGAAAACTTCATCTTAAAATCCACTATTCTTTAAAAAAAGGGGGTAAAAAAGAAAGGTGGCCAAGCATTATATACAGGACGAGGATGAAGATGTATTTAAAATAATATGGGGTGTGAAATAACCAGGGTGGTAAGTATTAAAGCTCCTTAGAGAGGATAGAAAAGAGTACAAAGAGAAATTTAAGCTTCACTTGTGTTGGAGGATTTATTAGTTCTTGAAATGGAAGATTTCAAAGAAACTAGTAATGAATGAGGGAGTAATTACATACTGAGTGTGCAGAGAATAAACTAATTATAAAAATATGGTATGTTGTAGGCCATCTGCCCCCAAAAAAGAACTGAATTGTCAAATTACTAAGCTAGAGATGACACATTATAATTATACTGTTACTATGCAAGATTTAATACAAAAACCTAACGTTTTCCAAAAACCACAATTTCTCTTTCTTGTTTGAAAATGAGAGTCATTATATGCTATCATGAGATTTGATGCTGCTTGTCAGCATCCCAGTGTATTGGGATAACTGCATTACCCATCTTTTAGGAATGTGAAAACCTAGTGACAAACCAATGGAGGCATGTGCCAGAGCCAGCTCAGGAAATCAGGGAGTTTCAACCCAATTCAGAGCACAAAGGAGTCACCTGATAATCTCAGCCAAATGATTTCATTCTGTGAGTAGGTGCACAGAAATTCAACAGAGTGTATCAAGCTGGCTGGGTTCCCCAAATTTTTGCCTTGCCTTTGGATTATATTTATCAATTAAAGAGATTGTGTTTCCCTGCAATCTGTCTGTTGACAGAGTCCTTTCTTTGAGAATGTTTACTGGAAACTCAGTTTAAAACCTAGCGTTGGTATAAATATTGTAAACCCCATCATTCTGACTGTGTTAGGACCATAAGCCCTCCCTGGCAGTAAAGATGTTTGGAACCTAGAGTCAACTTTCAGCCAGTAGGAGGAAGCAGTGGTGTCGGTAGGAGGTTTCAGAGGTAGGAATCAAATGGTTCCAAATGGAGAAGGCTTCGTTTTTTATTGAAATAGGGCTGGGCTGTTACTTTTTTCCCCTTCCATGGTTCTTTATAAAGCTCTGCACAGTAATTTCCAGTGCCTAAGATCATCTTTCTCATAATTTAAGTCTGCCATACTCAATGGCTCTTGGGGATTTTGGTCTCAGGAGACTTTCAGTTCCTAATGGTGAGTTTTGTCTTCCCTGAAGAACACAGAGAGGATATTCAAATTATCAGCAGCTATTGCTAATGTGAAAAATGAAGGGGCAGAAAGGAAAAGTACAGAAAACCAAAATTGATAGGCTTATGCCAGGAGCATCTTAAACACAACTGAGATTTTACTCTGAAGCTTTGCACAGCCATGAGCCTTTCATTCTCTCTGAGCAGATTTTCATGAGTCACTCACATTTCCCCCAGATTAGCAAAACTCTTTTTTTCAGGTGAGCAAGGAACCCTATCAAAAACAGCAAGATCCCTGGGCTCCTAGAGCACATCTGCTCATGTGCCTTCTTGGCTCCAAACACTTCAAAAAAGGCATCTAAATTCTGAAACATGAAGAAAATAAAACCAGATAATTTTTTGTCATCTACTTTTGGCCCTCTGAAAGTCCAGGTCCACAAATTCATTTGGTGCCAAATACCCCTGGGAGAATATTTCCATTTGCGTTATTGATCTTTAAATAAGAACCAACTATAGGCAAGTGCAAGTAGGAATGAGAATTACAGATTTTTTAAAACAATGTGGCTCTAACCCTAAACTACTTACTGCACCTAAGCAAGAATCTGCTTAATTTTTCCTCTTGTTTGTAGTGACTAAAAATGGTAATTTCTGCTTTGATGGTGCATCTGTAGCAACAAGCGAACTTGCTTAATTTTAATTTAATTGCTGTAGCAGCAATCAAAATTGCCAAAGGAAAAACCCACAAATATTGGAAAGAGTTTTTGGTGATATTTTCAAGTCCTGACATACTAAATTACAAGAAATAAAAAAATCTCAATTCATGTATAAGGTTTTAATGGATTTTAAAAACACCTCCAAACACAAACTATAACAAAAGTCAGAAGAGAAAGGGGGGGCTAAAAGGAGCACATTCAAAGTTTTTGGATTTTTGTCACCCCAAGGCCTAAGAGGTTTCTGGGTTCCTCTTTGCCCAGAAGAGTGAGTGGAGATGAAGGTTCAGTTCTCCAGCAGCAGTTCCTGTGCTCAGGGCCAGCAGAGTCTGGGCTCAACCCCACACAGCTGAAACTGAGCCACTGACACCTGCAGCTTCTCATGCAACTTTTCTGTCATCTTGGAGACATCAGGCTTCAGAGCTGAGTTTGCATCAACTCATATGGTTCATGCTTGTTAACATTAAAAGTGGTTCAGAATGTGATTAAAGTTTGTAGTTTAATAAGTAATTACAGTGTTCCTGCTGTCCAGCCTGCTGCACTTTTCTGCCTACAGCACTGACTTGAATACAAACCCAGTGAGTCTATTCATGCTGATGTCTTCACTGTGTACTCTTCTCTTATTTGCACCCCTCCAATTAAACATTTAAGAGGCAGTTAATAAAACCAACAGTTAAACAAGTGACATTAAATAGAATTTCTGAAGAATGCATTAAAATTTAGTATTAGGATAATTATAAACCAAGTTACATTTTCTTCCACTTATTCTGGTTACAAAGAATTTTTGCAATACTCTAGTACTCAGCTAAATCTGAAATAATAGCTGTATTTCCAGTGCAGTGAATATTCCTGGGAGCATATTTACACAAACATGTGAAGCTGCCACTGGCTTCCAAAAGACAGAGATCCCCAGAAGTTTAAGGCATTCAGGCCAGCCTTGCTCATTCAACTGCACTTTCAGGTAGGAAAGTAGACTACATGTGAACAGATATAAAAAAATAATAAAGATTTATGCTGAATATACAGCTTATTAAAATAAATTTGTACACGTGTTTCCTCACCACCAATACATATGCAGCCCTGTACATGCCAGTGCCCCAAGACACATTCTTTTCAGTTGTCACTGTGGTCTCTGAGTTGTGTCATCACTGTTAGAGGTACTCAGGCTACAATTACATTTTAAAATTGCTTAAGTTGTTCACAGAAAAGTATTTTTTTCATCATCAGGTGAATAGACTTTTAAAATGAGTATCCCATAACACAGTTCCATGAATGTTTTTGGAGCTGGTGTCCAGCCTAAATGACCACTACTGCAGGACAATTCTCCCTCTGTTGCACATCCTGCCCTCAGTACATTCTGCACTGAGCATAGCCACGGCTGCAATGCTGCACATGCGAGGAGCAAACCAATGTCACCAACCCAGCACAGCCCTCCCTGAGATTAATTGAAAAACAAACAACCAACCAGAAAAACCCTAAAGAGAGATTTTCCCCATCTCAGTATATTAGAAGAGGGATTACTCCTGACAGCAACTTGAGAGAAGAAGAAATAAAGGACAGAGAAGGGGGAAGTAGTTTGCAGCATTCAATCAGTATGCAGCATCAGACTCTTAATTTGCAAAAGCTCTGCTATAGAGACATTCCAGCATCGCTGATAGCCACTTTGCTTCCAACGACTGTAGCTACTGCAGATGAAGCCTAACGACTTCTGTACTTCTAGAAAGATTTCCCCAAGTTAAAGTACTTGTTAAAACTTTGGTTCCCCACTCATAGGTTGGTCAGACAGAGCACACACAAAGGGGAATCCATTTCTGTGATTTTTGTCAGGGCATGTCCTCTTGGTTAGTATACAACATATGTTCAGATTGCTTTGATTAGCTTTACCTCTCTTGGTGAGTGTAGGAAAGGCACAATAACTTCAATTGTGTCTTTAGCTTCATCTCAGAGTAACTCCCTGTGAAACACCTGTGAGGTTGCATGACTCAGACATAACCCTTTTTCCTCATTATTCCAGCCCCAGTAGCCAGAGTGCAATATTGTCTCTCACTGATCTGTATTAGCTGAAGCTTGGTAAGGAAGGACGTTTGTATGGGATCAAAGCTCCAGCCTGCACTTGTCCACCTACTCCTGGTTCAAAAAAAGAGGTCACCTGTCTGTACTTTTGAAATAAACTCAGTATCTACTTAGCCCGTGGTAGCCCAGGGAGTATTTTAATTTCCTTTCACAGAAACAGAGTAGATACTGATGACCTCCAGGGAAAAAAAAAACCAACTAAAACCCAATACAACTGTATTAATGCAGTTTAAAGTAATCTTCTGAATTTCCAGTAAGGCAATATAAAGTAAGGTTAAAAGTCTCTCAACTAGTTTACTCAATACAGACTCAATTATACAACTACTAAAAATGACCAGGTCCTGAAAGCATCTGTTATAGGAGTTGTAAGCAGGCAGTGCATGCCACCCACTGCAGGCTGACAGTGGATACCAGTATAGTTAATAAAGAATGCACACAGTATATGCCCAGTGCTGTGCTCTGCACCTTCCCTACATGTGGTGAATGCACTGTGGTATGATCTGAACCCCAGGTCACCAAGTTCCTCTCTGCTGTTCTGCCCCAATGGGTTTAACAAGTCTTTTCTTTGTTGTTAATGCCAAGCAACTGCTGCCAGTATCACTTCAACCTTGAAATGTCTGCTTAAAATGCTGCTCTTCCTCCAAGTAAAATCATTTTGATCAGATTCTGTCCTCTGCACTTCTCATCTCTCCCTTAAACTGAAATGTGAAACATTTAAAACAATAAAAATCACTGTACTGGAAAGCTGCACTGTTTATTTTTTGCACACTGCACGCAAGTGTACAGCAGACCTTTAAGAGTTCTGAATTCATTCTGACCTTCTTCATCAGTTATTTACTTTGAGCCTTGAGGAAATGCTTAGCTTAAATGGCCTTTTTCCCTTTCAGAAATCTAATCTTCCAGAAAAATTCCACTGGACAGCAGGTTTTGTAATGGAATTACTGTAGTTAATTCCTATCGCAGCAGTTCCTTAATGAAAGGCTGGAAGAAAGTCAACAGGTATCGTATTCTATAAAATGTGCTGTAAATATGAGTGTCATAGTTCAGAAAGGTGTGTCATCTCCCCATCAAGATAATTAATGGTCTCTTGAGTCAGACAATTACTGGCTGCAATAATAATCTATAAGATATCTCCCTTTGTTTCCCAATTAAAACTTTTCAGACTAATTAAAACCATGCTTGTGTCATGCAGGGTGGTGGTTTCCAACCGTGGCAAAAAAATAATGGGTCTCAGCCAGAGAAGATAAACGCCTGAAAAAAAATTACCCATTTAAGCACCATCTTATGTCAACATAGATCTATGAAGTTTTGCTTCACATAGTGGAGGAAACCATCTTCTCTTTAAGATAACCTGCAGTCATTTTCATAAAAGCTGAGAGCCTTGACTTTTATTAGTTCTCTTCAGGGAAACCTTTATCCATTAAAGTCCTGTAACCAAGAGCCAAGTGCTTGGGTTCCACAGAACAAATGAGCCCAGTGTAATGCCAATTATACAAAAAAAGAGAGACAGATTAATTAAAACTCTTCAGAAGTCTCTTCAATATCATTGTCTGATATGCTGTCATGCAGTAGAGCATGTCTTCCATCTGGCAGCTTCAACAATATAACACTTTGAGGCTGTTCTTAAGATAATTATATCAAATATACTGAATGTGATAGAAAGTAATTGGTACTAGTTTCAGGTTAATCTCTGCACATTTTGGCATCCCAGTTCTGTCCTTAAAAACTGAATTTGCTTTCACTGTGATGAAAGCAAATTGATGGTCAAGAGGGCTTTCCCATTTCTGGTTGTGTTTTTGTTCTCTTACCTGGGATTACATGGGAATTCCATGTTACAGCACTGCTAGGGTTCTCCCAGAGGAATCAATGGGCCAGGGCACAGTGTTGTGACCTTGTCTCTGAGATGAGGTTAAAAAGGACAGACCCCCATTATCTACACCCTCAAAGATGTCCTGTAGCCTTTTCTGACATTCGTATAATAATTTTTAGACTTAAACTCCTCATTGACCACTGCAGAGATCTGGGAATTTATCATTCTTATGGAACATCAGTGGAGTACAGCAAAATCACATCACTCAGCAGTAGTACTCTGAACGCCTTCTGTCTCCATTTCTATCCCTGATCTCACTGCTTAATTAGTGGTAGCTAATTACTGTGAATAGCCTTACATCTTTAACTAAATGAATGTGTGTAATCCGTTCCAGTTTTCTATTAGAAAAAGGGAGGGAGTTGGTGGTATCACACAGATAAATATGTTATGTAGGAATATCTACCAGGCAGATTGCAGGAAATTTGTGCCCATCTTTGCTGTTCTCCCATCTTCTGGAGACATGGGTCAGAAGCTTGGGACCATGGTGTGGTGGAGCAGCAGGAGCAGCCAAAGCCACTGCCTTCCCAAGAGCATGATCCTTGGAAGGGATAGCTCTGCAGTCCAAATCGCTCACATGCTGGGATGGTAATTGGGTGTTGGCAAAAGAAGATGCAGGAGGAGCTTATGTATCCTCAGTTTGTTATCCTCACTGGAAGGGGATCAGGGTCAAAAGCAGGCAAACAAAGGAGGGTCCAAGGTTTTTAAGTTCAGGGACAAGGGTGGAGCAATAGAATTAAAGGCAAATGATCTGAGGGTTCAGGGGTGGTACAAAGCTGGGGGTGCAGGGCAATAACCAACCTTTGGGGGAGGAGTGGTAAAGCAAGGGAACCAACTGTGGAGCAGAGAACAGAATTTTCTAGAACTGGGAATGAACAAGGGATGACAAAACTGGGATGACATAACTGCGGAAATTAACACAAAATTGCAAGGGACTGTGGGAGGATGTTCCTTTTATGGGGGTCTCATCCCAATGGTGCTGCACCTCAGTGTCCCCAATCACCTTGTGGGATGCAACACCATGGTGGTCAGAAGCTCTGGGACCATGGTGGTGCTGAGGTGAGAGCTCAAGGGGGTGCAGTGAGGTGATGGGGCTGGTGGCAGCTGGGTGACACTGAGGACAAGCAGAACTCGTTCCCCTCTGTGGGCAGTGTAGTGCATCAGGACAGTCCAACAGGAGAGATCAGAATCCACTGGGAAAAACCTCTCCCTCCAAAACCACAAGCAGCCATGGGAGGACTCCTGCATTTCCATGCTTGATGAACCACCACCACCAAAATATCATAATTCCATGTGTAGACATTCATGTCATTCACTCCAACCAGCTTAAATTTCCCTGAACAGTGGTAAACCTTGCATGGTTTACACTAAAACCTCCAGCTTTTTCTCTGGTTAAAATTTTATTACACCTTATTTATTCCATGTCCCCTCTGCAGATTACCTGGGCTCCTCAGCTGAGGGTGTTTGGGGTAGTCTCCAGGTGCAGGACTAATGATATCAACTTCTGCTACTCTCCTCCTTACAAAACCCCTCTGCTAACAAATTTATCTGGCATTTTTCAGGCTTCCTGAATTGTACTTTTCTATAAAGACAATTCCTAGTACTATTGGGGATTTGCATCAATGCTGCTGCAAAACAAACAAATAAAAAAGCATAAAAAAGATGAACAGAATTTTCCTGAGTCAGATTTGCTAGGAGATGCTGTTATTGCCATGAATTTAATTAACTCAATGTATAAAAATGCATTTGTTATTGCTCCAGAAATATGCTCTTGATAGATGGGTTTTAGAATTATACAGTATATAGTTTGGGGGTTTGTGTAGGTACAGCACCAAGTCTCTGAGCCACTCTGAGTTAAACCAGGTTTTTGTTACTTAGGTCAGTGATACGGAGCAGGATCAATTACTATTGATTACAGTAGTAAGGGCAACTTCATCCTACCCTCCTTTTATCTTACAGCGTTATGCAAACAGCACTCAACGTCTTTTAGAAATTAAAAATGAAAACTGTGAGACTTTAGAGAAGGCAGTTCACTTTCTTTTTTGGAGAGGCCAGGCATTTCTTTTAATTGAGAGCTATAGGAGATCAAAGAGACAAACTTTAGCCAAGGGTAAAGTCTTTCACACCCAAACTATGTTTATATGTAATTTCATTGCTGAATCTATGAGCAAGAATGAGATTCTCTTCCAATATATTCTACATGAGAAAGCTATGAGTATACTAGCTTGATCAATTATTTCTATTAGATGTTGCTTCTAATACACTGATGAGATCCTCGGCAAATCAGGAATTTCTTACTTAAAATTCAGAGAACTGAGGCTGACAACTGCACTGACATTATGAGGACTGGATCAGTCTTAAGGTTTTGAAGGACAAACAAGCCAAGTTTGTCCACCGTAGTCATTGCTTACATGAACTCAGGTATACATTTCTGCAGGTGTCAGTTCTGTTCCTGGTTTTTGTTCCTGCAGCCTAAAAGAGTTTAATTCTACGGTTAGAGAAAACCTGAGATCCTGAGTGAGAAGATTCCCTGAGAGAAGTTGCCTTGGCCAAATCCCCATCTCCAGTAAATGTCCCTAGTGCTGATCAAACTGAAAGCTTAGGAGAGGGTCTGAGTACCTGAATCTTTTTCTTTTTATGTAATTCTGGTTCCTGTTTCAGATGTAAAAAAGATCAAGTTTTCTGTTTACACAACATGCATCATTAAAGGATCTGAGGGGCTAAGTCTGTGCACACACAGTTGATAGGATTTATATCTGAGCTCTTCAATGCTCTGGCAAAACAGAGACATTAGAAAGATCTGCACAACTTGAAGTCCCATGCAGTAAATCAGTGACAAAGATGGACAAGGAGGTCAAGATGCTCTGTCAAGGAGAAGTTTCATCTTCTGCCAGTGCCTTCATGGGAAGCTCAGGAAAAGCCTGGTTTGGGAAGCAGAGCAGCAAGACACCTGCACACACCACACAGACCTGCAATGCTGTGGTCAGCCACAGCATTTTTAAAGCAATGAAATGATAAGGAAACAGGACAATCTGTTTTGAACACCAGACTCTCTTGGGATTCAGTGCCATAACTTTTTTATTTCTCTCCTAAAATGTTAATTCAAATGTGCAACTAAGTAAGTGCCAAAACAACTTATAAAACTTTTAGTAACCCCACATTGACAGAAAAGTAGTATTGCAGAATGTGCTCCATTCCCTTTGATCTATGATTTATTGATGCACAGTATGAAATATTCATTAAAACAGACTGCTATTTCCCGTTGATTTGTCATGTTTTTAATTCATATTTTAACACATTAATAAAACTGACACTATTAATTATTTTTTGAAATACCAAATATATTTGAGATGTAAAACTGGCATGGGTTATGTTTGATATTAAAGTATCAGGAGGAATTAGTTCAAGCAAAATATGATCTGCAATTGCTTGTAATGATCCTCTACATTCTATCGCCCCAAACAACTCCCTAGCTCCCTTCACTACTTTGAAACAACTTTAAATTACAAAGGCAAACTGCACTTAGAAGCACTTGTAACATTAAGCTCATGCTGCTTCTGCATTTCATACAAATACATACGTTCATCAGTCTTTGCTATGGAGCCAACACAGAAATATATTGGAAGGGCACAGGAACCTGTTTTTCTGAAATGATTACCGATCCTGGTCTTCAGTGGTGTTTTTTTCCCAGCAATGGTTTGGTTTAACAATCCACAAGGCAGCTCTGTTCTGCCACTCCATCTGCTGTGTAGCAATAATAGGGAGGCTTATGCATTTTTAAGGGAAATATTGTCTGTCTTATAAAAGGCAGACTCATAATTACAGCTTCCAGCTTGGAGGAGGAGGTGTTGAAATGTGACTATGAAAAATTAAAGTTCATACTGGTCAGAAAAACACCACTGAGCTACCTTCATTTATGTCACCCAATTATTTGGCCCTCGGAGATGAATTATAAAGTACTGCTCAAAATCAGAATGACCACCTTTTAGGACTGTATTGTTAAGCTGGTGGCACTTCTGATCTGGCCATTTCTACTTATAAAGATCTTATTTTCTAGAACTCAAAGAGATTTATAAATTTGCTCATTTAAAAAAATTAAAGTTCCAAATAAGTAAACTATTCAAAATAGCACATCATATGAACACTCAGAAATCAGCTCTCATTTCTTAGTTAATGTTTTCAAGATCTTATAGCTAGAGAGAAAAACAGAAAAATATGACTGACCCAAGCCCACTCAAATGCCTCAAGTATCTTCCACCCTTCTTGTTGCCAAAATTATGCAATTAAAAGAACTACAGCTTTTCAGTTTTCACTGGAGCCAGACTTGCATGTGTGTCAATTCTGAAATCTGGCATGGGCACAACTGTGCATAAAATATTAAGGGTGCCCAACTAGGGTTTAAAAGTTATCTTTAGCTCCATGAGACAAATTAGAGACTCTTGGATTTAATCAGACTAACTTCTGTCTAAACCTGAAGGGTCTCTGTAGCAGTCCAGTTAGTTGGGATAAATAAAAAAGCCAGGCCCAAATTTTTTGCACCAAGGAGTGGACCTAGGACCACGAGGAGCAGAAGCTGAAACCTTAGACTTATAAGATCAAGCTACGTAGTTTAGATAGCTACAATTGGACAGGTGTTCCATGTAAACCCTATGTCTAGCTAAGTTAGCCATGCCCCCAGGTCTTTGGATGCTATAGATCTTGCACCAGGTGCTCTCTGGAGGCAGCTCCAGGCCATGAGACCTGTGAATGCTGCCTAGAGAGCACGTCACTGAAATGGATTAGAGAACATCTCCGAGCCTCATCCATTGTACCTGTTCCTTAAGACACACTCCCCAGCCAAACTGGGTATGATATAACAGGAGGTAACCCCACCCCTACAGCTACACTGTCACTAGTGGCGCCCTGACAGGAACTTCTCATATTGAGAGGAACCTTCAGGGTTTTCTCGGGCTGGCTGGGTGAGCCAACCGAGTAGAAACTCTGCTGTGAAAGCTGTGGAAGTCACCAGGCCTGATGAAATGCAGACAACCCTCGGAGGACTGACTGCTCATCTTGGACACCCCTCCCGTGTGGGAGGCAGGTGAGAGCAGAGAGCGAGGGAATGACCCCATTGCCCCTACCCCTAACCGGGTAGGCATATCCCACCCATTCCCCAGCTTCTCTGGGTCAGAAGATGGGATTAGCTCTTTCCAAATTAGAATGGGATGTATATAAGCATTTTGAAAACCTTTTAGCAGTGCACGGGAAGAAAATCAAGAAACGGGAGCTGAAAACCCTATTGAAATGGGCATTACCAAATCTAGGCACCTTTCCAGCTACTGCAGGACCCAGCTTGGACTATGAAATCTTTTCCTTGGCATTTTGGGACTCTGTGGATGTTAAACTACATGATTTAGCAATCAAAAGCGACTCTGTGGCTCATCACTTGTTGCCTGCTTTCTGCCTGGTCCTAGAAACCCTGAGAGCCGAAGAAAGGCAGCAGCTGCAGCCCCACAGCCACCCCACCACAGGAACCCCAGCTGTTATCACCCTGCAAAATGCCAGCTCCCTTTCCCCTGGGTCTGCTTCTAGGCCTGGGAGGGGAACACAAAAGCGGAGCCCGTGTCACGAACAGGAACGTTGGCTGTTAGCTATTCCTGCCCTTTCGTGTTGTCTTCCTTCAGACAGCCCTGGGATGGAATACAAAGTAAAGAAAGCCACTGTGCGCAAAGAAAGCTCTGACTGTTCTAGTCATTCTGCTACTCATTATCCCATACCCCCAGTGTTACCGGGGTCCCAAGGTGGCACTGGCCGCGCTATCTTAAGTCCCTGGGCTATTGTCCCAAACCCCTACCCTACTCCTGCCCCTTCATCTCCCCTTCCTCAATACTTACAATGACCCACCACCACCTTCCTATTCTTTTGCTAATGAGGCTTCTCCTGCCCCATCAGCCAAACTAGTAAAACCGGTTTCGGTGTATCAGCTTTCTCTACCCGCCCCAGTCCCCTCACAAAGGGCAGACAGCCCAGGGCTCACTCCCTGCCCTCATACTCCGGCCCTGCTCGCTGCCTCTGCCCCGTCCCTCCCCTTAGGGGTGGGGAGTGTGGAGCCCGACCCCTGCAGCCTCTCAGCCCTCCCTGCCTGGGGACACCGTGCCCACACACACAATCACCAGGGGAAAGCGCCTTCAAACTGGCGGCTCCCATGCCGGCCGTGCTGCCGATGCCAGCGCCAATGCCCGGACCCCGAGGCTGCTTATCCACGCAGCACCGAACCGCCCTTGCTGGGATCAGAAGCTGCCCCGTCTCCACCACTCTCCAGCAGAACCGCTGTGCCTGTCCTGCACCAGCCTTGACCCAGTGCC
>CM031870.1:10793347-10832478 GCA_018697195.1 Certhia americana
CAGCCTTGACCCAGTGCCAGCAGAACCGCTGTGCCTGTCCTGCACCAGCCTCGACCCAGTGCCAGCACCCCCTTACCCCGATACCCCAAAGGGCAGCGCCTGCAGGCATGGGGGACCCCCCCTCTGCTGCTAAAGCCACACGCCGTTAGTCCAGCACCAAAAGCATCACCCTTCTGTCCTCCCCTTCCTCATCATCGGCTTTGAAAGAGTACTCGGCCCCTTCAAATTCCAGTTTCATCGCATATGTACTATCCCGCAATAATCTAAACCACGCATAATCTGTGCTTCTGCTCTCAGCTGAGTTCACACTGTGGGAAGGAGAGTGGAAAAAACCATTACCATCAGTAAGAAAAAGATACAGAGAGCCTCCATAAAATATTAGAACTACTATGAAAATCTAATTTTGTTATTTTTTGTTGTTAAAATTTTTTCTGTGTTTACACGCTCTGTTATTTTAACTGATTTTGCTATGTTACAGGCTTCACTGAAAAAACTGAAGATTCATTTCTAAAGATAGTTATTCATCATCAGCTATGCCATTTGTTTAAAATTTTAACTTCTGTTTTTTTTTCTCAAAGCAGCTTCCCTATCATGCATCTATGTTCTCATTCTTTTTGCCAAGATTCTTAGAAGGTAAACAAAGCAACATTCCTATGACAAATAAATAATATGAAATCACTGAGCAACTTTAAAATTGTTACATATTCTTATTTGGTGCAGTATAATATAGCCTATATGCATCATATAAGTAATATCCATAGATACTATTAATGAGCTTGCAAACTAGAAAATATTGGAAACTCACATGAAATTCTCAAACATCCTATGAAATGTCTATGAGAATTGTAAGATTTAGAAAATTACTTACCATCTAAGAACTATAACGCACATATCATGTAAATTGTTTATTCACATAATGTAAGAAATATGATATGTAAAAACCCAAATTAAAACTAGAAAGAAAACCCCCACTCTTATCCTAAGTCCTACATCTTATTTTAACTTGTTAATCTTTAGAATGTTAAATAACTTGGAAATCAAGTTTAGTTTGTTTAGCTTCTCCTTTCCACTCTCAATTATAAAATTCATTTAGTCTTCTTACTACTTATTCTCTCAAATGTAATTCTATTGTAGCTATTATTTACTAACTTTACTAACTTCTTTTTACGCTATTATATATACTAATAAAATGTCCAGTTTATACAGTTCCTAAAATTTCTCCCCCAACACCTATATCTACTGCTTCTACCTATGCTTCCCAGTGCATATGAGCAGAAAAAAAGGGGAGTAGAAGCTCTACCCACAGTAAAAGGACTAAGGCCACATATGTATTCAATTTTTAAAATAATTCCTTTATAGAACCAAATTTCCAAATTATCAGACATTTTTCTAATACAACACAAACACAATTAAGAGATCGCTTGTTTTAATAAAAAATCTTAAATCCAGTCAAATTTTAAGGCTTTTCCCACTAATTACCAGAGGAAAGAGTTACACTTTCATCTCTTCAAGCAGAGAACTGTATTAAGATTCAACTAAAAATATCAAACCATGCCTAGAGCCTCTACAAATACTAACAAAAAGCTCAACAAGAGAGACCCCAAAAAATAGCTCCCGTAAACCTTATAGACTTAACTTTACCTCTTACCCATTATTAATTTGTACCACCAGTTTCTTAACTCCTTATTTATTATTAATTTTTGAATGTTAAGCCATTTTCATAGGTTGTTCTACCAAACATGACTCCTGAGAGTCTTCTGCCTGTTGTACGTGTTCTGATCAGCACCATACACCTTGCTAAAACCTGGAAAGTCCCACAGCAAAAGAAAAACTCTGAGTGCCTTTAGCTGATATCACTAAACTGAAACCCTGTACCTGTCATTAAATGACCCCCTTCCCATCTGCTTCATTGAGTTACCAACTGATGGGTAGCCTCAAACCATATGGCTTTGAGAAGCTTATTATGCTATCACCTAAGATTGCCACAATTGGTAACCAAAAAATTAAAAGTAAAAATTTTGTCCATCAATTAGAATTAAATAGCAAAAGACTAAATTAATTTCTAGAATAAAGAAAATGGAATAACAGCCTTCATATTAGCAACTGGAGGTTGCTGTAAAAATAGCTTTAAAATATTAAGCAATCTAAGGTATCTAGCTGGCTAAGCAAACCAACGCTATGTCTCAGGCACTGTGTGAGCTACTGACAGATGTTAATAGATACATATCACCCCACAAAGTAAAATTAATAACTTCTTGTTACTGAAAAAAAGGCATAGCTATGGAAACTTCGAAAGCATATGCTATAAAGACATTCCTAATTACAGCAGCCCATCCATCGAATACGGAGTCAAGAAACTGCAACCAGAAGACAGCGCCTGATTCCACAGACTATTCAAAAATGGGACTTATCAAGCTAGACTCTAATTAAAACAAGATTACTAATTTTTGTAGTTGTTATTATTGTACTTATGCTATTATCCTGTTTTTGAAAGTTGACTGTTAATCTTTACCAAGAAGTCTTTACAATCTAAAGAAGAAGGAGCAGACATAGCATTCCAATTAGCTGGGACAAATAAAAAATGTAGGTCCAAATTCTCTGCACCAAGAAGTGGACCTTGAGGAGCAGGGGCCTGGAACCTTAGACTTTTAAGGTCAAGCCCCTGCCCCACAGCTACGATTGGATATCTGTCCCCCCAAGTAAACGCTATATCTAGGGTTTTAGATCCAGGCCTGCAGACCAGATGCTCTCTGGAAGCAGCTCCAGGCCATGCAGCCTGTGAATACTGCCTAGAGAGCACATGGTCACTGAAATGGATTAAAGAACATCTCTGAGCCTCATCCATTGCACACTTCCTGATTTTTTAAGCCACACACCCCAGCCAAACTGGGTTTGATGTATCAGGAGGTAACCCCACACCAGAGGGTGGTTGGATACACTGATACAGGTCTCAGTGAAACAGCAGGTTCTAGGGTTGGGGTAAATGGCACCATTGAGCAGGAGCTCAGAGCCCAGAGGGCATGACAGGGGGATTGCTTGCTGTCCCTGTGTCTGCCCAGCTCTTCAAGCAATCCACTGCTTGAGGTGTAACCAGACAGGAGCAGAGCCTTGGGATGAGCAGAGCACACCAAGGCCTGCCTGAACTCCAACACTCCCCACTACATTCTCTAGTTTGCCAGGGTGGTTTAAATAGAACTTGTTCACCACAGTTTAAGGGTTTGGAAACTTTCCTAGGAATGATTAAAAATATGTAAATGTGTCATTAGCATCTTCCTCACATGGCAGAAAGGCAACAAACAAGAGAGCTTGCCTGGGGATGCAAGAGTGCTCACACCTGCTGCACTGGGATAAGCTTTGTGTGGAGAATTCCAAAGGCAGCTTCTTCAATTCTCTGACCTAATGGTCAAAGGGATCTTTGACTGTTATGTACCTATTCAGGCCTCCCTGCAAATAATGAGTACCATGTGGAAAGAACTATCCTAGAGGCCTCATGTTGCTCTAGCTCTGGCAGAGAAAGGAAGAACTGTTGTCCACTCATTGCATCCATACATAATATGCCAGTCTCAAATATTTTTATTTTCTGCTGGCAATGTAGAAGTTCACATTTTTAAACTTTTTTTTTTTTTTTTGTGTGTGTGTGTGTGTGTATTGATTTGTTTTATAGCAAATCAGCATTTCATCTGACCTTTAAAATTGAAGTGTCCATGGTTCAGCAGCTCCCAAAGTCTTTGCCATCACATAATTATGGAACTGTGATTCAGGTCTGTTTAACAGCCAACCTCAGGCAGGAAGATCTGCAAATATATTGTAGTTGTTTCTTTATTAATTATCAGTAACTTCAGCCACTGGATTTCAAAAGACAGCAGTATTTCAAAGAAACATGAAGTGCTGACAAAGTAAGAAACAATACAGTAAAAGACCAGAGTCTTGCAGACCATTCCACAAGAGTGTGCCTGTGTGATTCCTGATGTTACATTTCCTATACTGTGTCTGCAACCTCAAGGCCAATCCAAAAAAGAAACTGCATAAATGTCACTTTCAACATGGTAATGACACTGGAAAGCACTCACTGATCTAGAATAAGCATCTCTTTCTCTACTGTATTGTGCAGAAGGCTTCAAATGCAAGTAAGTTCAGACCCTGTATTGGGATTGAACAGATGCTGGTGAATTATTCTGCCAATTATCATTTTCTCTTTACTAGAGCTGAATAAATATATAACAGAAAAACCCTCAAGATGCATGTAAAGCTTGTTATTTGAAATGCCAGTGCAGATGGAACACAATCCTTACTCTAGTAATGCTGGGTTTGCAGCTGTATGCCCACCGCTTTTGCTGCTCTGTGGTGTGAGGGAACCTGAACACCTCTCATCAAAAACTGCAGCAAGATTTGGGGGACAGAAGGGATAGGTCAGTAATAAACACATCCAGTTCCAGTTGTGGTGTAGCTGGTTTTTGGGTTGTGCTTGGGGACACACCCATGTGCCATCACCACTGATTCTCTGGGTGACCTGGGCAGGCCCAGGCAGTCTCTGCACAGATGGGGTGAGGGACTGGCTTGGGACAACGGGCCAGCTGGAAAGGAGGTGATTGACTGAACCACCACAATTAAATGTTGGCATTATTGTTGTAGGAGCTCTCTGGGACAGAATTTTGGGCAGTCACAGAAGTTGCCCCAGGCAACTCCTGCTGTATTTAGCCTGATCTGAATGCCTAAATGCATTAGTTAACAAACTGGGTGGAGAATGAAGCCTTGCCCTCCAAAGAGTCCCTGTGGTGATTTCTGCTGTGGAAGGGATCAAGTTGTGCCTAACTATTTGTAAATAGTTAATAGAAATTGTTGCTATGTAGGAAGTAATTTGTATGTAGTTCAGCTCTTTAAGAGATGTTTTGTCTTTAGTTAAGATATACCAGTGGCAATAAATTAAACATTCTGGAACAATCCCCTAGGACCACAGGCCAGCTGAGTGACAGCAGTTTGGGGTCTCACCTGAACCAGCTGAAGACACTTCTGCAAGGCCACCTACATCAGAGACTCCCATCTCCACCTAGGAAACAACCACCCATCCTTTTTGGGAGACTGGGTTCCTCATGTGAACATTGCCTTCTGCAGAGACACCTCCAAATCACCCCGTTTTAAAAAGCCCTGTCTGGGAGCACCTGTGCAACACGATCTAACCGCAAATGGTGGTTTGTCCGGGAAGAACAGAGGCCCAGGGGGACAGACCTATTCTGCTTCTAGTACACAAAAAACTACTTATAAAACTTATTTAGATAACGTAAATCACCTTAGAGTGTGTACATCCACAGGAGCTGTGTTGAGTCAGGGAGGTCCAGCTGATCTGCAGGAGTTATTCAGCTATTTGCTGTGCATATGCCTCAGTTTCCCTCCCTGAAGAGAGGGTGATACACACGACTAGGAATTTGTGGTTGATTTAGGAGCTACACATTTATTATTAGTTTTCTCATCTGCTTTTGACAGCTAGCAATATCAGGTCAAAAGCAAAGCAAGTTTTCATTAATGAAACATGAATCCTTCCCTAATACAGTGGGACTGAGCAGTCTGCAGGATAATTTTGTTGTCTGATATCGTTACCCTCGTTACCCTTTATGATCTCATATTTTATGGTAGTTAATGCCATTGGAGGAAAACATGATTAGAGCAGAAAGCAGCTTCAAAGCAGCCATTGCTGAGTGCATTCATCACACTTGCTGCAGAGCTGGATTTTTCCTCTCTAAAAATATAATCAATCAGTGCAGGTAAAGAGTTGCAAACAGAAGCCCTTTAGGTGAACTAGTGTGTATCCTGTTTTTATCAGTGTTCTGGGAAGAGTCGTTAGACTGGGATAAGTTATGTGGTGTGGGCTTAGGCATTAATGAATATGAGAAACTAAATTATTGAATTTTGCAATGCAAATTATTTTTGAGCACAAATTCTTCACTTTTGACTGTTAAGGGCTCATAAAAAATGTCAATGGTTTATGAATTAGGCCATTAGCATGCAATTTGTGATCCAAACAGTACCACAGCCTCATGTAATAAGTGACTGAATAAAGAGCAGCATTCCTCTCTGCACTTGCAAAATAGTTTGTCAGGAAGGCAAATGCAGGGAGATGTCACACGAGGGACTCATTCTCTCCCTCTGGAGATGCACAGTTACACAGCAGAGGGGGGTCCTATGTTTATCCCTAACTGTGGTGCCTGGAAATGCTGTATTTGTGTGATCCATGCAATCATGGCAACAGGCAAAGCACCTGTACATATGCCATGAGTCCAGAGCTCTCCTGTTAGCTCATGGGGTGTGTCTGTCCCCACAGAGGTGCACCACCTCAGCCTGGCAGCAACACCTGGCGCTTTGGCCAGAGGTACCAACAAGTTTAACTGGCTTGAGACCTCAATGGAAATAACATCCACCCATGGTGGGAGGAACTCTGTACGTTTTTGAGTACATACATGCATCCTGGGTGAAAACAAAATCTGTGCTGAGAAAACATGTCTGAGAGATGGGGTACCCTGCACAAGGCAATCTGAAGGTTTTCCAAACACAAATGTGAGCTCAGAGTGCAGGGAGAGAAATGCTGTCTTGGTGGCAAATTCCCCATTCAAACAGTAGTGCTTACAAAGGTAACCAAAAACATAAACCAATATATTATGGATATAAAAATTTCTACTTGCCCAAGATGAGAAAAATTTTGCAGAGAAAACACTAATTATGAGAATATTTATGTGGCAGGTTGAATATAGCTGTAATCTAAAAGATCTCTGCAGCTACTCAGTGTTTCAAAATCTGTGCTGGGATAGAAAAATTACCTAGGAAGGAGGCAGAAGAATGGATAGAAAAGGGGATGTTAAATATTTTTGATATGTAACATACATGCTTAAAATGGTTTATATGTATTACATGTGATATAATGGTATATGAAACTCTCACAACTGCCAGTTTGAAAATGAAATTCTCTAATTTCTGCCTGTGGCATCACTAGCCCTCCCTTTCTCCACCTGCCAATTGGTGGCAGGGAGGCTGAAGTTTGCTGCATTCCAGAGGCTGACCTTTGGTATGGTCTCTAACGAGGCAGAAAGTGTCAATTCCAGGGACCTCAGGAGGGGATGTGCCCTTCTTACAGCTCCTTACAGTGAGTAGCATTCATTTCAGTGCTCATGGCTAAAGTGGAGAGGGGCTGAGCAGCTGGTAGAAAAAAGACGTGTGGAGAGAAACCTTTGATTCTGAATCAGAAAGTACAAGGATTTTTGGCTGCCCCTGCTGCTGGCTGTCAGTACTTAAAGACAGTGCATATTCTCTGTCTGCCTACCTCAGCTGTGTAATTGACCTTGCCATGGGCCACATCCCAGAGCCGCTGACCTAGTGTTCATGTCCTGGATGTTTTTCTATCCTTTCTTGCAGTTGAACACACATATACTCCATGTTTGCATGTACTAACCAGGCAATTAAGAGATCCATGTGGTGGGTGTGTTTGAAAGACTGAGATCAGGCCAGTTTCAAATTTCAGAACAACACCAGATTAACATTCACTTACCAATATAGGTTAATTATTTGTCTTCATGAAAAATTAGCATTACATGTTCAATTAACTTAGCCCTTAAGAATCTTATTCTAAATTAGCTGTGAGTGTACAGCTACCATGAAGTGCAAGTAATTAATGCTGATTCATGGTGGCCAAGCTTAGGAGCTCTTTCCTATCTTTCTTTATCATTCCTGTGGTTCTGCTCATACTTCATCTCTCCAAAAGAAGCTCCAATCTGCTTCTGGCCATTTATTATTTTCAGGGTGACAGGGACTTGTTCTGTTGTCACCAGACATCTTATTTGCTTGTTCTGTGTGGTGTATGCACACCCACATAAATACATACTCAAAATATATAGATTTCTTTTTGTTTCCCATCCTTTTATAACCTCTGTTCTTGCAGATTTTGGTATTTGCCAATACCCCCATTTGTGCAAGCATATAATTCCTGAATGGTTGATATGCTGATACACATTATTTCTACATTTTTGTTTAGATTTGCATGTCTAGTACTTATTTAATTAGTGGTGTTAAATCAGGGCATACTTACACACTATTACCAGACGCACTATTTTAGCGTGCTTATGCCCAGGTTAATACTATCTTGCTTGATATGCTTTCATTCTGTAGTGCAACAGGCCTTGCTTTGCCTGCACTCTTTCATCTTCAGTGGATCTATTTTGTTGTTTTTTCTTAAAGAAAGTTTTGTTTCTCCTAAAACTGTACTTAAGATGCTTTTCTCTTTTCTTGTTTTACCCACCTGATGGGACATTTGCCCTGTTAAGAGTATACTCACAACCATTGCTAACCTTCTGCCCTCCATAGTTATGATGTTATTCTCTGTGAGTGGTCACTGTCCCTTTTACAACAAAATTTTAGCAGGTATTCTTCCCCTTTCATGCTTTAATGGGCTTGTTGTCATACTCACAAGCAGATTGCCTGGGCTAATGGTCAGCAGCTGAAATCAGTGGTGTATAAAACGTGCTAAAACCCAGGAATGCTGATTTATGACTGTCTTCTGCTACCTCACTATATGCATGGGATCCTGTTCAATATCACAGAAGGCTGTGTACCTTCCAGGACCTGCCCGCTCCCATGAGCAATGCCAGCATCAGGGTACCCCAAGAATCTGCTTTTACAGCTCACCACAACAGATGCCAATACAGACCACATCCCTCACTCCTGGTATCAAGCAGGGACCAAGGAGACCCAGGTCTTTCAAGTGTGAAATGTTTACACTCAGTACCTCAAGCGCTGTCAGGCTGCCCATGCCCTGGGGAGAGGCACCTCTCTTCTGGATGGCTCTTGAAGCTCGAGTATTACTGAGGTCAGAAATCGTAAAAGAAAAACATAGAGGGGATGTTTAGTAGTTTGAATTACCAAAATCACCTAAGTGAAGACTGATCATTGTCAAATGTTACTATGCCACCACCTGATCTCTTGGAGTAGTTAACAAAAGCTGATAACCCCTTTGCTGCAACACAAACACAGGTGGGTCCTGACCTGCTGAAATCCAGCACCTTGTCTGCAGGAATGATCCAACTCCAAGAACACAGCCAGTGGTGCTCCCTGAACACTGACTAAGATCCCATTCTGCAGTGCTTAACATGAAGTGTTCAGAGCACTGAGCCAGCAGAGCCCCTGTCCCCTGGGCTGGGGAGAAGGAATCCTGCCAGGAGAGTGCTGGACTGGTCTGTGTCAGGTTGGGGTGGCTGCCCAGGGTGGGGGTCCAGTGGATGGGCTGCTGAAGGGGCTGAGATGGGGCCCAAAGCATAGGACTGACAGGCTGAAAAAAATGAGACCGTGGAGGTGTTTGTGCTGTAACTAACCACAGAGGCACAGAGTTATATTCTACTAATACTATCTCAAATTTAGGTCAACACCAGGCTTTAAACTAATAAATTGTAGGGGAAAGGTTGCTTTTTCAATAAAAGACAAAGAAATAAAACCCAACCTATGGTCCTTTTCATGATTAATCCTGTTCCACAGGCTGTGCTCAAGCTCTAGTTGACCAGAACACGTTTGATTCAGTGCAGCTGAGTGGGTTTATATGACTCATGGGGTTGTAGCAGTAATTTTTTAAATTATCCTAGGGGCTTTGGATTTGAGTGTCGTGACCAGGTTTGCATAACTGCCAGCCACCCCTTAACATGGCATGCAAACATTTCATTTCTTATTACAGTGTCACACAGTAATGTAGAATATGTTAAAGTCAATTTTTTATTTATGGGTAAAGAGAACACACACCATTTTGCATATTTTTAAACTGACCACTAGTGAATTGTCTACAGCTGCTGTGTCTCCAGTTCTGTACCTTATCTCCTATAAGGAGATATGTGGTTTTCACTCGCACCTGCTGCATCCTGTAGCTCCTTCCCACCCCTGTTATCATGCCAAGCCTGTATTTCTCTACACTGCATCATTTTGCTGGAGTCATAAATTTCCCCATTCTACCCAGAACACCTGCTTGTTACTGCTGTCTATATAAAAGTGCAGATCTCCATCACAGACAAACAAAAGTAAACCATAGACAGACTCCTGATCAATTATAGAGATTGTTATCCCAGCTAAACCAAGTAAGGCAAAGGCAGACCAAGAAGAGATCAGACAAAGTAGGCCTGACAGGCCTCAGTCACAAAGTCTTGCAAACTCAGGACAAGGCCTATTAGTACAAAGGCAATTCTATATTTGTTCACTACTACAAAAAATAAACTATTTGCTTTTTTGTTCTGCTGTGTTTGCTTATTCTTGATTGGGAAGGAGTTGCCTGCAAGCTCAGTAGAGTTGTGCTGTCCTGCTCTGCTCTGGGTGGGCATCTGCAGTCACAATGAACCATGTGGAAAGCTTATACCTGACCTTAAAAACTTATATTTCCAGCTAGATCAGCTTTTAAATTATGAAAATGAGTTTGTAATCATAAGGAAAAAAAGGAACTGAAAAAAGAAGAAAAAAATCACAACTAGGGCACACACATAGAAAGGAAATCTGAAAAATTGGTCTGAATGTCAGGAGTCCTTTCTCAGAAGGCTCAGATCTGAAAGTTTTGTTGAGGTGATTAGTTACTAAATACAGAGCCAGAACTCCTTCCTGTCACTGCCCAGCATCCTGGCCTTTCAAAACAGCAGTCACATACCCTTCCCTAGCTGTGAATGATGGTTGCCTTATGCAATAAAATATTCAACTTCACAACAACGCTTTATAAAGAAGGAGGCTCATGAATTTTTAAAATTATTTTGTAAATCACTCTGAGAGCTGACAATGAAGGCTAACACCTCAGCTGGTGTACAACTGTCAAGTTATCCTTGTGTTCAGCCTGACACTGGGATTTGTGGGAACTTTCCCCTCTGATGTGTCAGAAATCCTCTCCTAAGTGGAGTGTGAAAGGCATTGCACCCATTCTCAATGTAGCAACCGAACCCATGCTCTGAGAGCTGCTCAGGCACTCAGGGCAATTCTGTCAGGAGGAGATGGTTTGAGGGTTACCTGATGGGATGTGTCTGACAGTGCAGCAGGGCTATGGAAAACACGGATAGCAAAGCTGCTTCCTGGTATTCCCCAGACACCAAACAGGCAGTTTGAAGTGTATTTGTTTCGCAGGACTGATGACTACTCTTCTTGGAAAGAAACAGGTGGGTGACTTAGTTTTCGTCTATAACCATTGCCAGCAGTGTCCAGACCAGTTTTTGTGGAAAGAGAAATCCTCAGCTCAAATGACGGCAAGAAACTCCCCTCTGTAAGATGGCAATCTGTGTAAAGCACTACAGACTGTGGGAGGAAGGGAAATGCCTTTCACACTGCCATTCTCAATACTTTACCTGCAGCTGCCTGTTCTCAGGCAGCGTGGTGATGGCTGTTCAACAGTGCAGCCAGAAAGGAGAAGTTACCCATCAGCAAAGCTAAAAACATTCGCGGAGCGCCTGCAGGAAAGTGGGAAACATTCACACATCATCAACTCTTTTAGTAAAAAATTAGTTACCATGGTTGCACCTGTGGAAGGAGAAACCCATTCCTTCTAAATGTCAGGAAACGATTGTCTGGAGAGGTGTTTTACTGTGACTGCACTAGAAAACAAACTGGCCACATTTTTATTGCATGGTGATACTTAAGTGAGAAACTTCTCCTTGGCCATCCCCAGCATGGAGGCAGCAGGAGTGAGAGCAGTTTTATTGTGCATGGCCCTCCCCGGGTGCTGCAGAAGAGGCTGAGAGCCTCCCTGGGCTTGCAGCAGGGCACACTCTGGGTTCAAACCCTGCTGGTGACCCAGATGGAGGAGTTGTTATGTAATGTTCTTTAATTGGCAATTTTCTGCTCTGTTCTCTTCTGCATCTGTTATTTATGTATCACAGCTTTCCTGCATGCTGGTAGACAACAAGAAACTGCAGCAGTGGTATCCCCCCACATTTGAAACATTTAGATAGACAAAACCCCAAAATTCACATAACAGAATGGTTCATTACACTCAGAGGAAATTTTGTTGCTTTACAAAACATTTCTCTGAGATGATAAAATCCACATGGCTGCTGCACAACAACTACTGAGCAATAGAGGAAGAACAAAGAATAAACCAAACAGCAAGATGCTTCAGCAAAGATGCTGACCCAGTATAGCAGCTTCCAACATGCATAGCTGCAACCACAGCACTGCCTTGGAGTTAAGTGCCAATGAGCTTGGTGTTATGCCAACAAAATCGTCAAGAAGCTGGATCTCTCCTTGTTATTAAATTGGGCAAGCAAACGAATGAAAGGAATCAGAGCAATAACAAAGGGCAGATAACCCCTGGGCTATCTTGTAAGCAGTGGCTGACAGATGTGGATTGCTGAAAAAGTAAAGAGCTTGCCACTTGTACGTAATAAAGCCACAGGGATTTCAACAATACTGGTTTTGTTTTAAAGAAGAGAAAAGGCATATATTGTAAAAACCATGACTTGCCACAGTGCACTACTGCACTATATAAAGACATCACAGGCTTACAGTTTTGAAAGAAGTGATAGCTATTGCATGCTGAAATTTTTCAGTGAGGCATTGTGTGGAATAACTAAGGACCATCCAGGGAAGCATCATCTATTTGTTCCTTGACAAGAACACCTGGATGACCCCTCTGAATTGGTCAGTTAGACTTGGTGGCCTGGACATTTATCACTGCTGCTTTTTGTTGTGGTTTTTTTTTTTTTTTTTTCAAACAAACTCTAAGAAAGCAGAATTTTGGTTTCATAAAGAACCCAGAGGTCAAAAAAAAGGTTGTCATGCTTGTTCTCAGTCCTTGTACTGACCATGTATAATTTGTCATCTGAGGATGCAAGCTGCCATTTGAACTAGAACTTGGCTGAATTTTGGCACAATTTCTAGTAGAGCTGTAGAAGCCTCACCTGTCATCATTTTCACTGCCTTGTCAGCTTACAATGCCAAGGAAGCATTAATGGTGTCTGTACTCAGCACTGGTGAGGTTACACCTTAAATCCTGGCATCAGTTTTGGGCTTCTCATGACAAATCAGACTGAGTGGCTGGAGCATGTCCAGAGAAGGGAAAGGACCTCAGGAAGGCTCTGGAGTGCAAATCTGAGCAGCAGCTGAGAGAAGTGGGAGTGTTTAGCCTGGAGAAAAGGAGGATGGGGAGACCATGCCTCTCTATGACTGCCTGACAGAACGTTGTAGTGAAACTAGGGATTGGTCTCTTCTCACAAGTGACAGGAAAAGAGAAAACTGCCTCAAGCTGAACCAGGGGAGTTTCAGAGTGGGTTATCAAGCATTGATACAGGCTACCCAGAGCAGTGGTGGAATCCCCATCCCTGGAGGGAATTGAAAAGCACACAGATCCCTTTGGGGACTTGGTTAGTGTGGCCTTGACAGCACTTTGGGGAACTCAATTATTGCAGAGGTCTTTTCCAACCTGAAGTTGATTCAGTGACAAGATCCTGCCTTTCTTGCTGTTGTAACAGTCTTTAAGCCCTTCCCTGTTAAATTCAAACATACACTGTACTCTTCTAAGAGTGTCTTAATTAATGCTTCATTTCAATTTTAACTGCTATTTTTCTGCCTGTAAAAAGCTAAATGCATTGCATATAGCAGCATAGCAGGTAACCTTTTCATACAACACATATGCAGGCATTTGATACACACAATTGATGCAACACAGAGAAAGCCTACCTGATGAAAAATACACCCCTCTGTTCATCTATTTCTATTACACCTCCCTCTAAAAGCTTCAATGAAAAATATGGGAACATCATCTTTAACAACCTGACACATCTTAAACTTCCCATATGGCACAGAGCAGATTTCTCTCTGTTCCTTCCAAGTATTGTTGTTCAGCCTTTTATATCATAACCCCTTGGTGTTACCACTGGGAATTTTCAACAGGGCTGGTTCCCAATGATATGATACATGAAATATAATCTAACCCTGAGAAATCCCATGGTGTCCAACTCAAAATCTCCCTGTGGATAGTTTTGGCTCTTCTGCTGTGATGATTTGCAGGACATATTAAACTACAGCAATGGAATGCATAGCTTCACAGTTTGCTTTTACCTGATATAAATCATAATCCCACAGGTACACATAGGGTCCTACTGCATTACAGTAGAGAACATGGAAAACATATATTTAAAGGTTTAATTGTTTCTGAACCACATTTCTGTTGTCTTAGTGTACCTATGGCCCATGGAATTTCTTTGCACTTATTTGGGATAACAGCCCACAAAAAATTGCCAGAATGGGTCAGTCTGTCAAAGCCAACATAGTGTCTTTATTGGAGTTCAGATAAAAGCTGAAAAGTTCAGAGAAAGGCAGAAAAGCAGATTCTGAATATTCTCTTTAAGTATTATCAGTAACCAGCTGTAGCAGCAGACCTCTCATTAGGGGTAGAAATGAGCCAAGACACAGACTCTCATTTAACAGTGTGAAAAGGTTCCCAGTTTATTCTTCTCTACATCTTTGCCACTCTGACTGATTACAGCAAACTCCTACTGTAGGGTCCAATTGCACACACTGACTGCTGGTTATTTCCTGCTGGACTATGACAGCAAATATTAGATTGCAGACTCTGAAGGCAGGCCTTCACCTAGCTGGACTATGACTGCAGGCTCCAACTCCATCAGACCCAGACTGACCTCACAGCTGATCTCTTACAGTTTCCTCCTTGTTTTATTTTTCTTTGTGTCTCTCTCTGAACCATTCCTTCTTCCTCAGGGCTCCTCTACCTCCTCCAGGTCCTCTTCCTCAAGGTTCCTCTGACCAGCTAACCCACCCCTTTTATCACACTTTATTATTCACAGCTGCAACCCATTAAGAGCAAGGCTGTTCCCCTTCTTTGGTAATTAGTACAACTGTGACTGTATCTGGGGCAAAGCTGACTGTAATCCCTTCTTCAACACCTAGATCCAGTTATTCAAAATCCAGATCAGCCCAACTTTAAATCAGACTACAGTTATATTTTAATAACTCTCTCCCATTTCAACTTCCACCTTTTCTTGTATTCATGCCTAAGTGGAACCATGAGATGCCATTTCTGCACTAGAAAATGAATGAACAACAATTAATTTCTAATAAAATCAGGCAGAACAGGTCCTGCTAATAACAAGCTGAAGGTTTAGAATTAAAACATTACGAAGTAGAAATCAAAGAAGATTTTCCACCATATAGCTAAAGTTTTTTTTCAAAATATGACAGAAAACAAGCAGATAAAAAAAGAGATAAGAATATAGCAAGACATGGAGTAATTTTAATACATAAAGAAAAATGCTGCAACATAACTTATAGAACCTCCAAATAAAATGTGAATAATGCAATAGGTAGAGAGAAAACCAGACTCTTTTATTAATTTTAAAATAAATTTACAACAACTATTTATAAAAATTGGTTCTTGTGGAAAGAATGACTCAACTGGAAAATACCGACATTAACTAACTTCAAAATATCTGAAATTATCAAATAAAACAAGTACTGTAACCACTTTAATGGGCAAAGTCTCCTGTTTCGTCCAGCCATCACATGATAAATTTCAGCCCACACATCAATTTGTTAGAAGGCATGTCAGAACAATAACAAAGACAAACAGCCATTAGTGGACAAGACAGTTTCATCAAGCAGGATCTTACAAATAATATATTGTTTGTCATCAAGGCACTTTTAATACACCAGAGTCCTTTCCAAAAGCACCTATAATCAATTCCTTCTAATTTAAAAACTCAGAAAGACTATGAGAGTGATGGTAATTTCATATTTTACACATCCAAAGAGGTTATGACAATTGATTCAGTTCAGCAAAGAACTGTAATGACTTTGAATGCACTTGAAAGATTTTTGCATTTGCTTTCTAGAGCTGTAAAAAAAGTAATTCAAACTCTGCCACATGGGCACAATTTGTAAAGGTTGTACATGAAAAGTATGGATTCAGCTCTGACAAAGACAGCTCTTGTCTTATAACCCATCTGCAAGGCATGCTGGGCGCTGCACTAAAACACTTGGCTCTGCTTTGTGTAGACTTTATGCAATCTGAATAGATTTCAGAATTCCTACAAATAAAAGAGAGGGGCAGTGAAAAATGGGTGACACTTTAAACCACTTCAGAACAAGTGGTGGAATTTAGTCAATTCTTTACATCAATGCTTAAAGTAAGGATATGCAACCTCTGCCCTTAGATTCACAACCCCCATAAAGATGAAAGCAATCAGAATCCTCCATAGCTCAATGCAAGGTTTCCAGCCATAAAACAAGACAAATGGCCACATGGCCAGCCTTTCACCAGCCAAAAGTAACCAGCAATTAAACAGAAGCCTTGCTATCTCTGCCCTCAGAATAATATGAAACAACTCAATTTACAATATCATCACATAAGTGAGTTGAGTTTCTTTCCTGTTGGTACTTTTAGAAAAGGTTTAGCGACCAGTCATTGTCTCTGAGGTGCTATGGCTTCAGAGCAAAAAGACATCAGTGGCTCCAGTCTGCAAGAGGAACCAAGATTTGACTAGAAATACATTTTTAGTGTTTTTCCAGCTCTTTAGATGAGCCTTGCCAGATCCCAGCTAAGCAGACAAGGCAAGAGCAAAGAAACTCCATTTGGTCCTAGTGCCAAAGAAAGGACTTGCTCTATCAGTGCTTGTTAGAGAAGAAAGGAATGAAAAAGATACTCAGACATCATAACACTGCACTGTGAGACTTTAAATGGCACTTTTAACAAATTGGGAAATTTCCTGGATGCTGAGTCCTACTTTAGGAACTGTCTCTGAATGTTTCTTCTCTCCATCAGAGAAAGATCAGCAGATCTGCAAACACGGACTACTCCCACTTGATGCTTCCAGTAGCAGAAGCCTTCACAGGATCCTCTGGCCATCAAACAGATTTTTTTTTTTTACATGTGCATTTAATCCTTCTTTGGTGCTTTATGAGATGTTGTAAGCTTTACTGTGGGGACAGAAGTAATTATTATTTCCAGTGCTTGCTATGAGAACACTGGGTACACATTTGAGTGAGTTCTGCTTTGTGGGCAGCCTTCCTTTGGACATGCTCCATCCTCCCAAGGCCAGGATGGAAGACATACATCCCCTGCAGTGCCCCACATGCTTGGAAGAAAGCGAACCCTGGCCTGAGCAGTTCCATTATGAAATGAAAGAATGTACAGGGCACATATATTCAGCTAAAGTAATTTTTCGTTAGTTCACTGATATCAAAGGAAATATTCCTGGTATGCTGAAGAACTGATTCATAATTTCAAATGGAACTTTTTCATTCATACTTAAGACAGTTCTGACTTAAATATCTTACTCAAGAACTCTGTGCTGTTAGGAAGACACATAGCAGGAGCTGGAAAGTAGTAACACAGCAATACCTTTTTAATACTCTTTGGCAATCTGTCTTGGTCATCTGAAAGATCATTTTGTGTGGATCCCCAAAATTGATACTGAGAGATTGTGCAGCTTCTGTCGGCATGAAATGGGATCTTATTGGAGGATCTTATGCTTAAAATGGATGCTACAAGAAAGCTGTAAGAAAACCCCCTCAACACCCCACTCAATTTAGATTAATGCATTAAAATATTAAATCTTGTGTTCAGAGAAGGCTATGGCAATTCTGCCTTGTATTCAGCAGATCCAGAATTTTGAGTACAGTGTTTGGGGGTTTAAAAGCTTGCCTGGTTAGACAGCTGATGAAGTGAGAAGCAGAAATTGCTGCTTTCCTCCAGACCAAGGGAATCAGTGTCTTGGAAGACAGTGTAGTAGCAAAGAGATGGTACTGGTGAGGTAACACACTTGAATGATTTTATGATTTATATTCTCCTCCTTATCTGTGACAATATCCATTCTCTGAAGATGAAACGGGAAACATACAGCTGCTGCATATATATTTATTTTCATTGTGTTCTAGCTTTCAGAACAGTGCCAAGGTCCACGAAAATAATAACCTAAGGCAGCAAGAAGAAAATGACAGGGCTGCACTGAACCTGCCCCATGTACCCCTTGCAGCTCTGTCAGTGCTGAGCAGAGGGTGCCTTGCTGTTGCCAGCCACCTGTGCAGCTCCAGTGCAAGGACAGCTTCCCTTGTGCAATGCAATGTGCTATTCATTCATTGTTTGCTCTTTGACCTAATTGCTATGACTTGCATCTTTGTATTTTTACCTTGTAAAGCCTCGTGGTAAACCTAACAAAAGTTAGGAAACAAATTTAGGAGCCTAACTAACTTCTTCCTATTTAAGAAGAGCTACTTCATCCTTTCTGAGGGAGAGGCTTGGGCTCCTGTGCATTTTATGTACTTTAACAGAGATGCAGCTATGCCCAAGGAATGAAGTCACCATTAGTCTAAAACACTGGCCCCTGTGTTTAACACATAGACTTCTATCAATCTAAGGTTTTTGATGCTAAATATAATTGACAATACAATTCCCAAATAATTATTATTCTTTTTCTATAGGATTAGGTTGAATATTAAAATAATTACAATCTATGATTAGACAGACAAAATATGACCTTGATTAGAAACCAGGGTAAATCATTCATTTTTCCCCAGAACTCCTACGAACAAGTACATTAGTGCAATGTTGGCCTATTTGGATCTCAATACAGAATCTCAAGTCTGAAAAAAACATACTGAGATTACTGGAACTTTTTTCCTTCTTTCCTCAAGGCGCATGTTATACTCACAAGGCTGTGTTAAACCTTTTTATCTTGGAAATGATAGGAAATACTTTCATAAATGAAGAACTTTAGATATTTCTTGAAGATCATGATGTACTCATGGTGTGAGTTCCAAGTCTAGTTTTAGGTCCAAAGATATTGCACTGGCTGGAAAGTGGTAAATGACTTTTATTAGCCATAGACAAAAACCAAATATGTGCCTCAATCTCCATCAATCTTAGTAAGACTGATACAGTGATACTGTTTTACTGGCTAGACCAATGAACACTGAAGTCAGTTCTAGCCTCAGTTGGTTAAAAAACTTATGCAGGTCATATTCTCAGTATTTCAAAACTAATGGTCTGATTTCTGCCACCACATTGATTCCTGAGAGAACTCCACTAATGTTTTCTTCCTAATTCTTTAGTTACAGGTTTTTCTTTGCACACAACACAAGTAAGCGAATTGCTAAACTTTCCCTTTTTTTGCAGTACTATTCAGACTGTTTTTGCTAAAGCTGAGTGTGCATCATTTTGCTGTTTTGTGATTCTGTCTCGTGGAACTCAGCTTGGGGCTTGGACTTACAAGAAGCAATAACAGCCAAGGGAAGAAAATTGCTGTCCTCAGCCTCCTCAAACATAACAAGAGCACTGAAGGGGATCTGTGTGAACCTGCTTTACTTTATAAAGGAGCAGGTGCTGGTATATCATCAGGCACTGAAATTCATGGGAAGAGTAGTATTTTAAAGCAAATGGCAACTTGGTGTGACCCATGCCCTTTACTTAAAGATCATATGTTTACAAAATGACACTCTTTCCACAAAGGGGGTCCCATATCTCAGACTGGATGGATATTCTTTCATTTGCAGGCTATTTCAGAACAGGACTGTAAATGATGATGTGTTGATTCTACCCATGGGCCCTGCTCTACCCAAGAGCCCTGCTCCTGCCTCCTGAGGCTGTGCACTGGGCTCTAAGTGCTTAGTGTATAGCTTTGGGTTTTATAGCCTGGTGTGTTTCCAGCATCAGGTACTTGTTTTGCTTTGTTCAGAGTGGCGCCCAACAAAATCGCTAGTCCTGCATTGTTATTTCTGATCACTTTAAAGATAGATCCTACATCCTTTGCAGTAATTTATGTGCCAATTCTTTACCAGCACTTAAATCACTACTAACTACTTCTAACCAACCATTTTTTTGCCTTGAGCTGTTTAATTATTACAGGATAAATGGTACTAGTGAGGGATTCATGGGGAAACAGTCATTAGCAGTCCCATCTATCTCAATAAAAGAAAATATTATTATTAATTAATATCCATACAAGGAAGCAGAAGGAGTTTTTAAAAATCTACAATAGAGATATCTACAGGGGCCACATTTGCTCAGAGTGTCTCTCTGACAGGTGTCCATTTATTATTTTAACAAGCTGAGATTGTCTGCATCTTCAATCACAGGAGGTCAATCCTTCATTCCTGTCAAATCTTTGATAACTAAAGTGTCTGTATTAATAACTAAAAACTGGAGAGAACAAGCTCAGATAGCTCCAGTAGGGGGTCATATTGCTTGAAATTGCCAAATGCCAGTTGCTTTGAAATAGGAAATAGTTTATCAAAGTATCCTGTGGTGGTGATTAATTTAGATTTGCTTTGGCACAACTTGGCTGCCAAGCAGCCTTTTATGCCCAAGCAACCTCTTTTCTACCACAGCACTTTACTCCTTCAGAGGAAGCTGTCACTGAGTCTATGAAGGGAGGGGAAGGGGGTTTTTAAAATACCCAGATAACATGTAACCTATTGCAAATATTTGATGTGTAAAAAATATATCACACATCAGGCACCTTATATAAGAATGTAATCAAAAGTTGCAGGCTCTCCTGGAGAAAAAAGTAAATGTTCTGCATGGATTGTTAGTTTATTAAAGTGTGTCCCAAGTTTGCAATTGCCCCAGGAGGACTAAAGTATGGCAAATATGTAGATTTACTCTGTCCTTAGTGAGAAATTTTCTTACTTTTAAGAAAATGGTATGTGAGTTTCCTATGCCCTGACTGGTTTTGGAGCTAATAGCTTTGAAAGAAAATTTCTGAATGTCTATGGTAGATCAGAGGTTTGTCATGGACAGAGCTGAGGACCAAACCTGAGGCTATGAGCACTTGGAGAGCTTTGTGTACGCACAGGTTCTCCAGACTGACTTGTCACACTCATCAATCACATGTTAACATCACTGGTGTGTCAAAAAACCCTCAAAATATTGTGCCAGAGGAATAGACCACAACCTGGTGCTTTCCATTTATAGAATACAGCTCAAACAACTTGGTCACACAGAACCCCTCTCCTCCTCTCATGATAAAAACTCATGGTGACAAAATGATCTCAACTCATCCTCTCAGACTGCTTCCAACCTTACAAATTAATTTAATTCTCCAACTTGACTTTCGGAGACTTTCCTACACCCTGCAGATTCTTTCTGCTGCTCCCCTCTTCATCTTTACAAGCACCACATTTCTCTCATTCTTAGAAAAAAATATGAAAGCCATTGGATTTTCCGAACCTCCCTGGGTGGCTGCCCTCAGGGGTGGGCTGTACAAATGCAGCTCATTAACCTCAGGCCAGGCACAGCCACAGCTGCTGGGGGGCTGTGGGGTCCCCAGCCTCACTGCTCTCTCAGATGCTCAGCAGCACTGGTGAGTACCAGCAGTTTCTGAGGATACAGCACAAAAATAACCTAATGTCTAACGCTATAGGAACAGGAGGAAGCTCAGTGCTTTATGAGAACCTAGTTATAATGTCCTCTAGGCTTTGACCTTCTATGAATGCAGAGTTTAATAGTGGTGGAGACTTTCTATTGCCCCATTAGTCATCGGCTGGACAGAGTTTAGCAGTGGGTGCACTGACAAAGGTGATGTTCGTGCTACAAAGCTTAAAGACAGAAACATAGCACAACTGTAGAAGTACAAATGTGGTCAGAATTAGTAGTGAACTTGAAAAATCTTGGACTCCTCTACACAGGTGAAGCCTCAGGTTCTATTCCTGAGTTGTCTTGTCAGCCAAGTAATTTCTCTGTCTGACTTGGTTTCCTCCTTTGCTCCCTACAGCAGAGTAACAGTGCTGATCTCTCCTGCCTGGCTGTATGTGAGAACTGGCTGTTTCCACTGTGGTTCTAAGGATGTTGCTTGTATCACAACTACAGATTTCTTTTTAATGGTATCAAAATGTGATAAGTATTGTACAAACATACAGACGTATACAGTCCTAAACCTGAATTAATAAAGTAGCAATCTGTTACAGAGGGAAAGTTTATTCTTAAACATGTCTCAGAAGATGAGAAGGATAAATCTGTGTTCAAAGAGAGTGGATAAGTTTGTGCAATCACCCCTATTTATCTTACAGGTTTGATTTGGAAATCTGAAAGAAAATCTCACAGTGTTTGACAAAATTTCCAAACTTTTCCATATACGTAACTTTCAATTAAAAAGTGAATCTGAATTTATTGTAACATGGAACATTGACTGTTCTACTGCAGAGGGAAGAAGATAGAAAGAAATTGTCCTTCTTATGCTGCTCAGAAAGATTTTGTCCTTCTCGTGTCTCTCACATTACCTGCTCTTCTCATTTCCATATTTTTGTTTTCTTCTTCGTTTTGCTCCATGGCAGGAAATAATGCTGAATACCAATGTATTCATTCATTTACAGATAATTTCTCTGAGCATGACACACAAGCACTCAGCTTTTCCAAATACAAATCAAGGCTGGTTGCCTTAATTACTCATGTATTTCTGCAGTGCACAGGTGAAATGGGCTTTCATTATCCTGCCTACGTTAAAAGAAGCAGCTAAATCTACATATTCTTTCAATGACTGCTCAATGTTCGGTACTGGCACAGATGAATCCTTGTCAGGAATAATTCAGTTTGCCTGAACAAGGAGTTTCAGGGAATGACTTTACTTTTAAGTCAGGAGATGAATAATAATCCAACTGATTGCTTTGGGAGGAACACTATAAAAGAAAATCCAGTGACTTTTTCACCCAGTTTACTGTTTCTGGGAGTATCAAAACAAAATTTAGACGTGCTATCATAAAAAAGAAAAATTTAGACATGTTATCTGTAAAAAGAGACTCTGGCTTCTCTTTCAAGTAAATTGGTAGCAAAGCATTAACAAAAAAAAAAAAATCACCAAGCAAAATGGAAATTCTAGCAATGCAGCAGTGCTTAAATTTTATGAGAGTTAGATTATCACTAGGTACATAAAAATGAGCGGGAAATCTGCAGTCGAACAAGAGCTTGGTGCATAATTACTTTTCCTCTCTCACCAAATGGCTCCAGGTCAGAACACTTCATTTAAACATAAAGAGAGTGACAAAAGTGCTGACTTGTGGTAAATGTGTGCGACACAAGCAGATTTAACAGTTATAGAAGTTAAAAGAAATGTGAGACTGTAGGGGTGTTTTATTTTTATTTTTTTTTAATTGTTTCTCCACATAATCATTTTGGTCAAAAGGGACTGCTGTTGGTCTCCAGCTGAAAGCAGGGGTAGGTGGGTTGGGTTGGACACAGAGCAGTTTGGGACACCTCCCAGGACCCTTCCTGATCACCTGAACAGGAGAAAGCTCTAACACATGTCTGGATAGTCTTTCCAGTTCCGCCTTGTGCTTGTTGCCTCCTGATCTTCCCCTGTGCATTCTGAGCAGAAGCTGGGAAGCTTCCACCTTGGGCAGCTGCAGAGCCCCTCGAGGCCCTTCCTCTCCTCCAGGCTGAACAATCTCCTCAGCATCTTCCGTGCCTGGCGTTCCCAGCCCCAGGCCCCTTGGTGACTCTGCTGGGCTGGATCCATTCTGTCACCGTCTGTTTGCAGCCTGCCTGGCAAACATGGCTCCAGCTGCACTGTCACCAGTGCCAGAGGAAAGGGGAAGGATCACTTCCCTCACCTGCTGGCTCTCACAGCTCAGAAGGCTGCTGGCCTGCCCTGCTGCAGGAGCACACCGTTGCCATGTGTCCTGCCTGTCCCTCAGGTCCTCTGACAATATTGCAGCTTAATTAAAAAGAACTGCTGTTGTCAAAAAGGAAAGCATGTTGATGATCATTCCAGCTCAAACGACTGGCTCACTGCTCCCTTCATCCAAGATTGGTTTGCTGTTCCCTGTGTCTGAGACCTCCAAAGAGCAGCACACATTTTATGGGGCTTCATGGTCCATTCTGATGTTTGTGTAAAACAGGCTTGTCTGAGGAACAAACTAGAATCTCTCCCATACTTCTTTTCCAGACAGACAAGAAATACTGTAATTTTCATTACTCTGAATAGAACAGTACTTTTAGTTCCAAATAAACAACTCCCTCCAGTGCACCTCCCAGTGTAAGCAGATGCTTAAGTCCAGTCTGATTCAGCAAAGGTTTAAGCATGTATCTAAGTGTCATTGCCTTCAGAATGAAAGTTAAGTGTTTGCTGCTATGCTTTGCTGAATTTTGGCCTCATGCTATAAGAAAAGGATAATTTGGCTCATTATATTTTGTGAATGACACAATGCCCCTGAACATTAAAGTTTATATCTATTTGCATATATATATGCAGCATTAAGTTTGGCTCTCAACTCTGTAGAGATCAAAGTACACAGGGATCCTTAGAGACTATCAGACAGCAATTACACTGCAAAATAAATTACAGGCAGTCTCCCTCCACATCTCACTATGTCCAGCTGCACATTTCCTTGGGTTCTTTTACTGCCCTTGAATGTGTTTTAGTTTTAGTTATTGCATAACTCTTAGATGATGGCTTATGAAACAACTACTACACTCCCACTGGTTAAACAAAGCTCAGTTTTAACAAGAATATTTTCTCAAAGTTGAAAAAGTAAAAAAACCCGAGAAAATTATTTTCTCATGGATTGTGCCTAACTGTTTCGAAAGGTCTTGTTAAGGCTTTTAAATAACTTTCTGCAGAGGACAGAGGCTGCAGGGTGGTCTCTGAACAAAGCACATCTTCCCATTTCTGGGCAGATTTGATGCCTTTTTACAGTTCCTGATTTCTGTGAATGTTAATTTATTTTGAAGCTGTCTGTGTTCATGCTCAAAGCATTCCTGTCACAGTCTCAGCATGCACTGGGTGCAGGGTTCCACTCTCACTCATGGAAAGTGCTTGTGACTGGAAGTGTGAGAAAGTCAAGTCCGAGTTACTCCACCGCAATGCCTAATTGAAGAATGTCTCTGCATAAGGACTCTTGCCTGGCACACTGATGGGCTCTGACATTCTTTTTCTCTATCAATTTCAAGTGGTTATTTGTGACTTTAATGATAAATTACCAGTATTGACATCGTAATTATATCTGACTGCACTTGGGATAGAGATTTAAGAACAGATTGAAGAACTGAGATATTCAGCTCCTTTCATCAGTCTTTATGAGGTGAAACACAGCATCTGAAATGCTGAGCTCAACTGATCACAATGTTTAGATGATTTTTGGTGTTTTCTTTCTAGTAAATTGTTAGTCGGCGATTGTGATCCCAAAAACCTGAAATTATCTTTTCAGCTGCTGAAACATATTGATCAGGAAAGAAATAGCCCCTTTCCCCAGTCCCATATGTGCATACCAGATCCAGAATAACAGGCAATGGCAGCTGAGAACTGTAGATTTTGACCCACCTGTAAAGGCAGTCCACAGAAATACTGTTTTTCCCAGCATTTTGAATGCTTCCTCTACACCTATCCAGCTCACACACGCAGGTGCTGAAGATGCTAGACCTTCACTGGGACTCCTCCCATTGGAATCTTCAGCTGGAAGTCAGTGTTCACTGTAGGCAGAGCAGGCAATTTGTGAAGGGCTGAAGAATAAGGTGGCAAAGCAGCCATGATTAATTTGCTTATTTTGCCTGGGTGAGAGCTCTGGAAAGCCTGAGCCATAGGCAGGGATTGTAACACGGGATTAGGAGCCTTGACTTGCATCAGAGCAATCACTGACCCTGTCACACTCATCCTGCAGTGGTAGCAGGAGCAGCAAACCCTGCTCTCCATCCCAGCTTCATCCCCAGTTCTGGGACATGACACCCAAACCAGGAGCCAGTCCTGCTCACTTCTTAGGAAACTGAAATCTGACCTCTTATTAAACCATGTAATCCTCTACAACCGGGTACAGGTGTTGGAACTTTGGCCAAAACAGGTCAGCCCTGCATTAATGCAATTCCATCTAACAAAGGCTGGAAAGGTGATGCTTGTTGCTGTCACCAAAATCGAATCTGTTATTTCTCAACAGGTCAGCTCTTAACCAAGAAAGTTTTGCACCACTTCTGTTGCCTTCCAGCCATTCCAAGCATATTTCCAAGTATCCCCTACAATGAGAAGCAAGCACACAAACCACACAAATCCCACTGTAGCCTGCTGGTGTCTCAATACCACTGCATCTTGCGTACTAAAGATTTTTGTCTTGCTCTTCTCTATTTCTCCCTTGAGATGCTAATTTAGAGTTCTTTGAGAAGAGGAATATTTTTTCCCCTTTTAATGTACAATGCCTTTGCCAAATGGTGTGCTGGTGTTTGATTAGGACTTTAAGCTCTATAACAATAGAAATAAATGAGACTAAAAGTATGCAGTTCAATATTTTACAGCAATGGTAATTTTTGAATTGTGCAATCAAAGTTTAACCCAATCCCTGTCTAGAGAGAAGCTCTGTGAGGCTGTGGTATCTAGAGGTACCTGAAAGCCCATGTGATTTGTGACTTTTTCCTTCAGTTTCCTGAGTTTTCAAACTTGCACAGCATGAATTCTTCCTAAAGACAAATATCAAAAGATGAACAGGAACAGGGTGATTTGTGATGCATAAATCTTGGAAAGTTCAGAAGCTATGCTCTAATGGGATATGCACCACAGATTTTGAAAAGCTATCTGAAACTGAAGCAAAATTCGTATTTTGTAAAGCAGAGTTTAGGGGATCAGAGTCTTTCTTGCCCAAGGTGAATTTGGTTATGTCATTCCATAGAAAGCATATCATAATTTAGATTAATGCTCTTGACTGAGACAGAAACATTAGGTAATAGTATGAAAATAAGGAAAGTGACTCTTGCAATCTAAAATAAGATTTCCATTTTCAGTAAAAGCTACAGATAATAGAAGGAATATTCATGTGCTTTATTATTTTATTCGGAGTTTTCCATCTATCCCTGAAAAGGATTTTTTTTTTAATTTAAGAGAAAAAGTAAAAGAGCTTTGCATTGAACTGCATAACCAGTGAACCAGACAATCCCAAACTGCTCAAGCATATCCGACATCTGCTTGAAGAACTCGATTGCAAATAGCAGGAGTTTCCATTACAGTACACACAGAGCTGGGCTGGGGGAGGTGGCATTAGAAAGTGTGATTCCCATTTAGTAATTATGCCTTGATTGTTGTTTATATGTTTGCTCTGCTGTAACTTGCCTGCCTTATGGTGGCACTACTTCTAGAGAAAACACAAAAGTAATTTAGTTTTAAAGGGGAACTGAAAGTTTTAAGGCAGTTCAACATTTCTGTGAAACCGTAATAGCTGGAGATGACTGGATTGAGTTGATAGAGTACTAATTTCAGTAGTAACTCACACTTTAATTCTCCTCACAGCAACAAACCTCTCTCCGTCCTTTCTGGCACACAATATAAATACTCTTTACACTGCAATCAATAGAACCTGGGAGAGAAAAAAATACTCATTTTTATTCCTCGGGGGCTTCATAAAAACCAAGTTTCCCCTAAGCTCTTATTTACTTCTATGTAAATGGGATTGGTTTTGTAATGAGTTGTAATCACCAGCACATAATTCATGTTCCATTCCTGTCTTCCAGATTTACCACCCAGTTTCTCCACTGGTGCCTGGGATCTGAGAGTCAGGAAGTGGTGATAAGTCTGTTACAGGCAATGCCCTGATACCAGTGATTACATCTAAAAAATCAGTATTTCCAAGACACAACCCTGCAGAGGGACACATGGTGGGAACAATGCTGTGACATCAGCTGTTCCTTGCATTCCTAGAGAAATGCAGAGGCTGAGTGGAAACTTCCTGAAGGTCTCCACACTTCCCTGTACATCTCACAAACCCTTGAGCATGGTGTGGTGGTGTAGCACCATGCCTGCTGGGTAGCTGCCATTCCTCAATCTGTTTTGGTCCAGCTAATGGGCATTTGTTCAATTCCACGTGTTCCAGCGCTTAGCACTTGGCCCCAGAAAATATTGTGTGATTAATGCATCAAAGGGCTTGTCTTAAAATCCTCCTCCCCTCACTTTCCAGTGTTTTATTCTCTCAGTTACATTTTCTCTTTGTTCCTTTCTGCAAACCCTAGTGTAAATGTTTTTTGAGTAATTAATGTGTCAAATACCAGACCTGAATTTTCATGGGCAATTAGTGGGCTGAGTAAAGCTAGCAAAACGCATTTCAGTTTTAATAGTGAATTGTGGCTCATTTGCTGTTTTGCAGAAATATATCCTGTAATACTGAGAGCTTCATACGCCTGTATATTTTTTATTTTTATTTTGCCTACCAAAGCTCCCTCTCCTTTTCTATTTTTCACCACGTACAAGATGCTGCTTGTAGTCTATTACAATTTGCATATTGTCCTTCTACCTCATCGATAATTGATCAGGTTAACATCTGCTTTCTGCTGGTGCCAGGAGAAATTCGTTTTTTTCCACAAATTCCTCTAATAATTCCTCAGGGCCCCGCAGAATTGCAGTTCCCAAAAGAGGGGTGCCACGTGCCTCCCACAGCAGTACAAGGCACACAGCCTGCCCACATGGTTGTCCCTCCCTGAGGAGCTCAGGAGAGGCTCCAGGGCTGTGTGAGGGCTCACCAGCTGAATTACACATGGTGGCACAGTGAAGCTGGCTGTTGTTGGCAATGCAAGAACATCATAAATAGGATTACAGAGGAACCTCACAGTCCCCAAAGTCCTGCTGAAAGCATGAGACACCCATTGTGAGGAGAGCAGATGAATGCTCAACAAACTGCCTGGAGAGAAGCGCCAATGTGCAGCTTTAGCAATGGGACATGTACTCCCAACCAATTTATGAGTGTGGAAACTACATTGCTTTGATGTTGCAGGGCTATTGGAAAGACTTTTATTTTCTCCATGGTTTCTGGGTATTCAGCCATCTGATTCAAAAAATACCACAAGCGGAATCAGTTCAGCTTAGAGACAAGCAGTCAAAATGATTAGCAAGGCAAGGAGCTGGTTCAGGCTCAAGGACACAGCATAGTAGTCTGACTGGCACAATCCATCACAGGTTGCATGTACCATAATTGTACACCACAGATTTGTAAATCATCTCTTGGTGTCTGTGTTGACAAGGAATATGTGAGAGCTCCCTTGGTAGGTTACCTTCTGTCTAAACACACCATCCTGGCACTTAAGTGTACCCAGTGCATCTATAGGAGGTTCCTGAGGAGTATCAGAGGAGGATGAGATTGAACAATGCATTGTAGCAGAGGCATGTCATGACCTGGAGGGCAGGCTGACCTTCCCACCCAAAAGAACTGCCTTTCTTGGGCACAGATAAAAGGGTTAAGATTAGGGCAGAAGTATGCACCAAGGCTTTTAGTATACAGTTCTATTTTCTTGAACACACTGTGCCTTAGAAGGAATGTGCTTTCATTAAAAAAAACTGCCACCCTCATTGGAATCTTCAATTTCAAGCACATCTAGATAAAGCCCTACTAGCACCAAGATACCGATTATCACTGCTGCACAGTAATGAGTGTAATGTCCCATCAGTGTCATGGGACCCAAAGTACTCTCAGCCACAGGTAGAGTAAGGGAGGACTGTGACACAAGGAGTGCATGGGAGGGACAAATGTGCTGATCATGTTCCAGTCATCCATAACAAAGAGTGAAGATCAGAAGTGCGGTTATTGAGGAGAGCAGAATGAGAATGAATTTGTCAACAATCAGTATGCCACATGGGATGGCAATTTCTAAATGCAATTAGTAGCTTTGGGTGAACAGTTTGACACAAAATGCAACCTCTATATTACTTTGGAAGGTACCAAGAGCTCACCCCAAAGAGAAAAGCTCTCTGCAGGTACATCTGCTTCAACTTGCCTGACTTCATATCACCAGCCCAGAGTCCTCCTGTGCAGGACACTGTAACTGGATTCTTTGCTCACCTGGATGTATTTGTTCCTGTCAATTACCTGCTGTTGTAGTGTCATAAAACTCCTGTGTCGTATATACACAGGATACTAAGGATACTTTTCCACATTTCACCTACTCTGTTCATGGCAGTATAGCTGTTTCTATTGATACTCACATTAAAAACCCCAGATATTCATTCCAGAAAGATCTTTGTCCTCACTTCAGATATATGATTCACAACCCTCTCCTTCCTCCGCAAAGCCTATAATGTAGGCAGTATACTTTAATAAGCTTAAGGGAAAATAAAACACATGAAGGAGGATCAAGCAGAGTTGCAGCAGTCAAACCCCACACCAGACATGCAGGCAGGTCCCTGCTATGAAGCCAAGAAAGAGACAAAGAAAAATGAGTTGTCAAGGAGATGATTCTACTGAAGAGACTCCTCCTGGAGCTGGACATCTGTGTGCTTCACATGCCAAGTTTAAATCATCAGTCAGCTAGTTGCGGGGGGTTGAGGGGTGCAAGACAGGAGTAAATGTTCATTGCAAGAGCTGGGAAGGGTGTGCTGCAGCACAGACCCCAGGCTGCAGCTGCTGGCTCCCCACTTCCAAAGTCTGTTCATCCTCAGGGGATGGGGTAAGAGCAGCAACCCAGCACTTTGCTTGCTCCAAAAGGCTTTCCAGCTGCTTTTTGCAGATCCAAGTTTCATTTTAAGGCTATAACTTTTGAGTGTTTCCCCATCACGACAGCAGGTTTTATTTTCTATTTGAATTGCTCAGACCCGAAGTAAAGCTCATTTGTATGGATTATAGGAAAACAATGATTACTGCTCCAAATACAAACTCACATCCTGACACAGGCAGGCCTCCTAAAGGAGAACTCCAGGCCAGTTACTCAATCCTCTGTTCTTCCATTTTTGGAATTATTCTGACTTTCAGAGCATTTTCAATGCAGTGCTTTTTAAGGACAGCATATTTCTAGACAATTGAGACAGCCAACAGTATGTACAGACTTTCTGCAAAGAAACTGCCTTATCATCCTACCTTTTTCAGCTACAATATAAATTTGGAGCACCTGGTTACATGTAAACCTGTATGCAAGAAGTTTCTGATCACACATGGTGATGTAGTGCAGCAGAAGCTGCAGGTAGCCCTTTCCCAGACTGCACTGAGATTGGCTGTCCCCTGACCAGGATGGGTCTGGGTCACAGTAGAGCAGGGTTGCTGAAGAACACAGCAGCAAGGCTACTCTCAACAACACCAGATGTAATAGCATCAAGGATTGGAGCAAAGAATAGGGAGAGATCTTCTGTGGGATTCCCCCAAGAAGTTTATTCTTGGAGAGAGGCAGAGACAAAAGATGAAAACCAGCATGGTGCACACTTTTAAACAGGGGAGGTACAGGGTGTGTGTCTGTGTGTGTGTGTATGTGTGTGTGTGTGTGTGTGTGTGTGTGTGCACGTGTGCGTACAATTCTTCATCCAATATGTATTGGACAAGAGATAAACAAAAGGAAGGACTCACAGAACTATAACCAATGACGGAAAACAAGGGGAGGATACAACCTGAATGAACCAATATTGCATCGAGGAACAGCAAAAGTTCTAGACTTTAAGGCAGGGTCTGTTAGGATTGACAACTTGACAGACAACTGTGAAAGGGAGGAGAAAACTTGGACCAAACCAACCAACCTCAGGAAACCAGGAACAACCCATTAAAGAAATTACAATACAAACCCACATTGAGAAAAAACACACCACCACAACATGGATATCAGCAATGCATGAATTTCTCTGCAAGCATACTGGAGTATCAGCTTTACACTCTCCAAGCCAGCATTTGAAGGAACAATAAAACAAAGAAAAAGTGTAACATTAAAACATTAAGCAAAATGAAAATGCAACATTTACAAGGATCTGCAAATTCATGCAAGAGTTTAAATATCCTGGTAACTGCAACTGAGGAAGAAAAGAAATCTATAGGAGGGGAAAAATATAATCAATAGCATTTGAGCTTTAAGTGAAATTTTCAATTCTTTCTAGGATGGCAGGGTATGGATATCATTCATCCTCAGTTTCAGCAATAAGCCTGAATTTGCTCTGTTTTCAAGCTTTGTTCATCACATGCACGATACTCAGAGCTTGTGTTTTTCTTTAGTTTATTGATGGTCTTATTATATCCTTATTCATGAGAGAAACACTTTATTGTCCTGGTATTAAAACTGTTTCCTGTGAAAGGGGAGAGGTTCTGAAGTGAGGAATAATTTACAGCTTCAGAATACTGGAATAACTCTGGGCCTAAATCTGCAGCATTCATGAGTTTTCTGCCTGAAGACAGGGAGACTTACAACCAGCAAAAGAGGAAAGTCCCAGTTAAGCTCTTCATGTCCCTGAGGAAGACTGATAATCACACAACAGGGAGAGCACTACTGGACGCAAAATACGTGTTGAAGATGAATTAATGAGAGGGGCTTGGAATGACTGTGGTTGTCTACCTCAATTTCATGCTCCCCTCAAATTCAGCAGTATCAGTTTCCTACCATGTCTCTCTGCTGATGAGGTCTCAGGTCAAGATTTCTGAAAGCTTCTATTTGAAAGGAAGGGTGTCTTAAAAAAAATAACATTGGAGTCAAATATGCATTGCCTACCTTGATGTCCATCTGACTAATGTAAAAATGAATGTGAAGTTTTTAAGGTGACTCTTCAAGCCAAGAAATTCATGTTAGCTCCTTAATACTATTACAATTATTACTTAATACACACCTTAATACTATTACAATATTTAGCAAGTCCTTAGCCAACATTTCTAGTGAAAACAATGGGATGTTCCCTCTGTTCCAATCCAAGACCAGCAGATCCTCTGTCCCTCTTACTGAACCCCCATTAGAGAGTCTGAAATCTATTAAATTTGTCTGCCTAAACAGAGCCAGTTCCCATTGAGAGGATAGGACACTGAAACCATTGGTTTCTGCCCCTGAGGTTATCAGCTGTGTTTCCATGGGCTTTGTTTCATGTGTTTTCATAACCTTTAATTTTTGTTTGAACTCAGACCTGTCAGGCTTTTGGCCAGCTCTGGGATCCTTGTAGTTATCAGCCCTTTGTCCCACTGACAAAAATCTCCTGAAACTTACATAAATATATCACAAAAAAAGTACCAAAATTTTAGCCCACTGAAAAATATTTCTTGTACCCGTACAGAAAAACACCAGACTCTGATAAATAAAGTTCAAAGATGTAAATCAGACTTAACCCTCACTTGCACCTTCTATTAAAGCTTAAACCTGAAACTATGTGCTGTTAGCTTTGGTTTTGGTTTAAAAATGAGCTAGCAATGGAACTAGTAACCAAGCAACAGTAATTGCTTCTCTGAGATTAAACCACAACATGACATTAAAGCTCAGCTACTGAACTTCCCTACAAAAGTGCAAAATTTTTTCAGGCAGAAGTTAATTATGTAGAAGGGCAATTTCAATTTAAGTTGCAAGTGTCTCTGAGCTGTATGGAGGCAAAAAACAATGAGGTCAAGAGTTCAGCGTACCTGAGTTTTAAATCTAGAGGAGGATTATTGTAGCTTCTAATTTATAATTGATGCATCCAGCCTCTCAAAATAATTTCAACTAAATCAAAATAAATGACCTTTAAATAACTGCTATCCAATAATATGATTTTAACATAGAATTCACCATGGCTGTAATTGTTAGGATTTCACTTCTAAAGTGACAATACTATCATAAAAAAAAGAACTAGAGGGCATTGTGTGTCTTAGAACCAAACTAGAAAGTTCAAACTACTCTCTATGAACATTCAAACCTATTTCCAGATAACTAGCAAGGCCCTTTATGTTTACAAATATGAAATTACTCTTTTGGACTAATTATCTCAACTTGAGACTACCATCACTTTACAAATGATAAGTATTGTTTCTATTAAAAAATTTGGATCCTTTTCTTTTCTTTTTTCTTAAATATAAATTAATGAAAAATTAAGACTCAAGCAGATTTCTTCTTTGAGTGCTATACAGGTCAAGTGATTTTCAGGTATGAAATATTTAAAGCCATATCTAGGTTATAAGTCGCTGGAAAAAGGAGAGTGACATTTTGCAATCCACAGTAAAATTTTAGTTTGAAATAAGGGGATGGAACAGAGCAAATATAATTTTGAACATCAGCTGAGTGTAGAGGAAGTGAGAAGAGGAAGGCAAACGAGAATCCTGGAATAGGTAACAGCTTGTGAAATTTGGACTAACTTCGCCATGGTTTTCCTGCATGAACTCTGACAAGACCATCAGGTCTTTTTATGCTTCTGTACTCCATCTGAAAAATAAGAATATCACTTCTCATTTCTCTTCCTTAGAAGCCAGGGTGAAGATAGACCTTACATAAAATGCCGTGGCCATGAAATCTATAGTTCCTGAACCAAGCTGGACAGAAAGATAAGACAAGGCTCAACAGATCTTGGAGAACAGACATGTCTCAGAAATGAGAGAATGGCTGATGGTTTCAAAACTGCAATACAAACTGACACAACTTTGGCACTTGAAAATCAGTGACACATGCTGGGGGTGAGGTTCTGCTGACTGAGGCTGTTGTGGATGGAGTCCACACCTCTGCCATGGCTGAGGTGATGTTGCTCCCCACTGAGGACATCACGATTTTCCCCCCTGGTGGCAACAATTCTAGATAATTCTCATAGCTAAGAGTGCAGGAGTGGCTCCTACAGCACATTGAACCATGCCAAGAGTCTGTTGCTTAAACAGTTTCCTCACACCAGAAGGCACAGAGGCATTTTTGTCACTTGCACAGCAGTTGCCATTAGGAAGTCAATGTTTGCCAACATATCAACCCAGTAGGCTGCAATTGTTCCATATGCTTAGAATATGGAATTTCTGTGGTAACCGTCAAATATCCAAGTGCTAATAGTGACTGTTCTCCAAATATTGTTATTTTGGCTCCTTTCTCAGAGCCAAGAAGGAAATGGACTTCTCACCCCACTCTTTTTCACTCCCATCCCCCACTGCTTTCCAGTAAAATTCTCTTCTGTTTTCTTTAACAGTGTTAATGATAAAGCAATTCTATTTTTCCCTGTTGTCACATGTTGTATCATGTCCACTTTTAACAAGACAACAATCACTTTGCTTCTAGGGTATGGGGGAAGAAATCAATGTGTATTTTTCCTGATACTCAAGTGATAGTATGTGATGAACAGATAAGACCTAAATTGCTTGGCTTTGCCAGGAAAGAGCACATTATGTCAAAAGCAACGCAAGTATCCAACATTTCCCAGCTGAATATAGAAGATTTTAGTGTTTAGCCTTATAGAGATGAAACATCTGTAAAGGGTTTCCACTTCATAGCTCCAGATCATACATACTAATCTTTGACACACTAATATTAGTATTCCAGTATCACAGCTAATTTGAAGATCACTGTTCTGAGAGTTTGACTTAGAAAGAGGCCTGACAGCAACAAAATCAAGTTGTTGAAGGCAGCATGGCCTCATGGCCTTGCAGGGAAGACTGAAGGAACTCAGCTTCTCAGAGGTGTGTGTCTGCTTACAGATACTTGCTTTTCAAGAGATGGGAACTGCAGTGAAATCTAAATGAGCTCAGATGAGTTCCCGTTATTCTGCACAGATGTGAACTGGTCCCTCACAGGCAGCACTATGGTCAGAATCTGAACTCACAATATTTGCTTTTCTACAAAATGACCAGAACCTTCTTACTGATATTAAACCACCAAATTTTAATTCTATTTACTTGCATGTTTCCCTTATTATCTGTGTATCAGATTTGTTGAGTTTTGTATTTGCTCTCCTTCTTCCCAGAGGTAAGCTGTTCAACTTAAATTTTGAGCACAGATTGCAAAAACATTCCCACTGGACTTACAGACAAGTAATGCTCTTAATTAGAGACAAGCAAACTGATTCAAACCAAACACAAACCAGTCTAGACTTCTGACCAAAGTTTGAAGGGAACTTCCTAATTATCAAAGAAAATAATTTTCTGCCCAAAAGCCCTCAGTTTTGTTTGTCCTCTCTGACCTCTCACTTATTTTGGGAACCATTTCTCTTTCTGACACACTGTAGACAGAACACCCAACTACTTTGTTCATTAATATCTTAAAAAGATAATTATTGTGATATAAGGTTGGATGTTCCCTGGATCACTGATTAGCAGTCACTGTCAAAAGCATTCTGGACATTTAAATTTCTCTGAAGTTATGTTCACCCATACATTCTTGATATTTATCTAAATGTTCAATCTTGTGCTGACTCATCCTCCCGGCCCTATCACAAAGGATTTAAGTGATAATAATAGGGAAAACAACTCCCTTCTATTAAAGTGTTTGTTTTTAGTATCACATCAAATGCTGGAAAAGCTCCTGACACTGTCTCTCACTTCCTTGAAGCTTGAGGTTTGCAAGAGAAGATGTGGGATTTAAATACAGGGACTATTATGTACCATGTAAAACATGCCAGACCTTTTAGGAATGCGGTAACTGAATGAAGACATGCTAATAAACATACAGAGACTAAAAGAATAAAACATTTTGAAATTCTCTTTCCCTTTCTGGCCATGTAAAATAATATTAAATGGCTTGGGATGGTGGGCAGAGAAAGCTGGAATTGTGCATCACAACGGAACAGCACAATGGATGCCAAAACCTTGCACACAGTTTCCACCCTCTTCTCACTGTTTGACCTTGAGTCTCCCTGCCTCCTTCCTCTGGGAGAAAGACTGTCAGTCTTTTCTAAGCCACTTCAAGATCTGCCTAGGAAAATTGTTATTATGTAATTTCCATTCGTTGAAATACAAGCAAAATCAAAATAACCATCAATGTCAGATTATAGTTTTATAGCATGACAACACAAATAATGTTTGCACTCTCTGTAACATAAACCCATAAATCCTCAGTGGATTAACCTTTCAGAAACCTTTGCCAACTGTTCCTGCCACTACAGCACAATTCAAAATCTCAAGCTGCCAAAAAGCTCTGTTGCTGTTTTCAGAATGCTGCAATCAATCATGGTTTGGAAGGGAAGATGTGAGTAGATTAAGCAGACACAGAAATGTTAACTTTAGAAGTAAGCTTTTAACTTCAGTTTTTACTGGAAAGAACCAAACATAACTCAGAAATCTGAGAAGCTTCCTCAATTTCCTCTGCTTGAGTGGATGATCATTTCAGGTTCATTGGACTCTTCAGCCCATCACACAAATGTATCTGTCCTACAGTACCTCTTGTGCTTTGGAGGTGTGAAACCAGCACAAAACCCAAATGCATGAGATGAGAACTGCCCCTGCAAAAGCTTCAGCTTTCTTTCAGCTGTATAAATTCCTCTAGAAGAGCACACATTCAGAAATGCTCTGATCAGTGCTTGCTGATGCTATGTCTGAACCCTCCCCCTTTATTTAAATTAGTGAGCCAGCAATGTAATTGTACCCCAACAAGCTGCAGTAACTGCCCAAGAGCTGTAGAAGTAGTCCAGCTAGGCCTCTCATGCCAGAGGAAACTTCCCAGAGGAATTTCCTGCAATCTTGTTGTGTTTTATTTTTATAAATCTACTGATTTTCCTCTGTGTTTCATGGCTCTATGGAGCAAGAAGGATTACAGCCCAAATCTCTGTGTAAGTGTATGCTTTCTATTATTTATGTTATGCATAATATCTGTGCAATATATGCACACACACCAATACTAGAATTTGTCTTTCTAATTTTTGTATAGAGAAAATCTGCATATACCTGTTAATCTACACACACAGGCCTGTTAGACAGGGCTCTGTGAACATCAATATAAGTTAATTACTCTTAGGCGATGATATTCCTATAACTGAAGGTATTTTCTTTTTCAGATATAAATACAGTATTTTCTTGTTTAAAGTACACATGGGCTCTCCATAGCTTCATCAACTTTTTATTTTCTTTTCTCCCTAGGGCAGAATGCATGAATGCCACTGTCATAAAAATGAATGGAAAGGAAAAAGAAAACAAACCAAACCTAATTCCAGCCTGGTCAGACTAATGATGTCCGTGATATTAAATGAAACCAGAGGAGTTAACATGCAAAGGTGATCAGCACTAAAATGAAATCCAGCTCCTGAACCCCTTGTATAAGGCTTTCACCAGAGATTCACTACAGATCCACTCCTAAAGTGGGCTGGGGGATGACAGCAGAGCTGAGGCTCATGACATACAGCCTGAGAGCCACTGCTATAGGCTTTTCTGACAGTTTTGAATATCTAATTTCTAGACTGTGTGAAATGGGGAAATTGCATATGTTTACTTGTCTCATGGAGGGATCACACAGCTAAATGTGCTCAGATAATTTATTCTGATTATAAATGAACATCCTATAACACCCATTGAGTGAAAAAAAAAACCCAACAAAACCACACCACAACAATTACAATCTGTGAATTAATGATGTGAAAACTACAACATTCATGATAAACTTTTCACCTTAGAGGCATCCAAAATTTGCAGTCTCTTATTTGCTCCATTTTAATACCAAGAAAATGTCATGGACTTGAAAGGAATCAGAGGTTCTGTAGGTCCTGCTTTAGCAACCAGTGTACATACAGAGCTGATCCCAAGGAACTCATTCCTGCTGGGATCTCCAGACACTGAGCCACACTGCCTGGAGCCACGGGTGATACCTAAACCTGGAGGGCTCAGTCAGTCTGCTCAAGTGTTTCAGCAGAAGCTGGTGCCTGTGCATTCCCTGGATACCACAGTCCCCTCCCATATCAATCTAATGGATGTATCCTGTGTCACGGCAGAATATACAATATACAGCTTGCTGTAACTAATAACAGCTAGATAACCCTCCACATTTATATAAACCATGTGTATTTGCTTTAAAATTCTCCTAAGATCAAAGAAATAGCAAAGCTACTATCTACCAAACTTCATGCATTTCTTGTTTTCAATGCCCTAATGACAATCCTTGCATCTGTGGATGCAAGATTTCTTACAAATTATTTCACTGTATTACCAATTCATTTTTTAGCCTCTGGGTGTGTTTCCATTCTGCTCTGGGAGGTTCTGGAGGCTGTGGATGGAGTTTGAGAATGGTTCTGCCTAGTTGTCAAGATCCAAACAGCAGGTTCAAATGCCTATCACAGATACATGTACCACACCCAAGGAGCTGTGGCAGGGATGACCTGATGCATTCGTAGTCAAAAGGAATAACCTTTGCATTACAGTACCTAGCACTTATTGTTGCTGTCAGGCACTTCTGTACTGATTTACCAGCACTCAGCTTTGATGGGGGTGGAGGAATTTGTTTCTCTCTGAGTAGGAACAAGAGTAAGCCTGAGCTTACAAACATTGATCCAAAACACAGTCACAAAAGGCACAGGAGAAAGACAGAGTACTAATTCAACCTACATCCCTTGCTAGGAAATAGTTTTTAAGGCTGAAAACAAACTACAGTC
>CM031870.1:10832578-10864197 GCA_018697195.1 Certhia americana
AAAAAAAAACAAAATAAAAAAAAAAAAAAAAAAAAAAAAAAAAAAAACAAAGAGAGAGAGAGAAGGTCTTTCTTAGCTGAAAACCAAAGGAGGAGCTAAATCTACTCACTGCCAAATGGCTGCTCTAGGACTGCAGTGGTTTGTACTGAAGGGCGCAGAGAACTCCCTGCAGAAATTCATGTTGGGAGGCTTAAGGAGGAGGAAATTAGTTTAGGGAAACAACTTTGTATTTGGTGAACTAAATCATCTGGAGCTGATTTGAAACACCAAACCTCCCTGCTGACTGATGGAGTGGGAGTGGGGATTCCAGTGGGGAACACAGAGCTGCCACCGGAAATGGTGAATTCAGGTCATACTTATGTATTACTATAGTCATAAGTTTCAAACAATTTTTCAGGAGCTTCAGGTCTAATTTCATGGTTTCAGTGGTTTAAGAGGCAGGTAAGGAAGACTCAGGGACAGACTCTGCATCACCCACTCTTCAGTGGTTCTCTACTTTTTAAAGGCTTATAAGTAAATTTCCACATCTAATTTTTAATTAGTCATATTAAATTACTTTTGAAACTGTCTTCTATGAAGACAGAAATATGCTATCATTTCTATAAAATTAAACCTGTTCTTAGCAACCCTGAATATCTTTATTTCCCAACTGTGCAGTTGCAGAATTACTCCATCCAAGACCTTCCTCCCAAAAAACCCACTCTGATTTCCACCACCTTGCTGTACACAGTGTAATTGTTTGCACTGATTCTTTACCTGTCTTATCTTGCAGTCTTACTTACTCCTATGCAATCCTAATATCTGTAAGCAAGAACATGAGTTAGACTCACAAGAATTTATATGGATGCACATATGACAAAGTAGGAAAATATGGAGCTCTTTAAAAGCGACTTTGACCCACCTGTGCAGTTACAGAACCATGGGCTCCCTGGGGAAGACATAGCAGGAAGGTCCCTGAGTGGCACTGCTGCACAGCCAGCTCTTTAAAGTGCTGCAATCCTTTTGGCACACCACAAACACCATCCTGTCTCTCCAGGTGCAGCTCCTTTTTATCTCTTTAATTCAGGGCACATTCCTGAAGATTTATTTTTTACTGCCTGCACTGTTTCATTTGAAAGTTACCCAGGATAGTCTGAAACACATGCCAAATCCAGATTCGGTAAGTAAAACTGGAGCAAAAAGAAAAAAATAGAACCCAAAATAGCAAAAACCCAAACCCCAAAAGAAAACATCTTGGTCATATGAGCATAGATTATAATAAAGAACTGAATTACTGGATAAATGAATGAATATAGCTATTTGGTGGAGAAATCAACACAGCTTTTTCCATGACCCTGAAAGCTACTGCTGCTCATAGCTCCTTGCTAAGAGTTCTTACCAACACAAAGAAAAAGCACAGGGTGTCCTGATTCGGCCTTGATTGGCCATTTTTTTAATATTGACACATGATTAAACTGATGAAAAGGGTGGATATGCCTTTGTGGATACACATTTTAAGATGAAATCTCGGGAATAGCTCTCTTTCTTTTCCAGTCTGAGTAGATGCAACAGACCCTCCTGGCCTCTCTTTGTGGCCAGGCTGGGTGGGGTTCCCTCTCCCCAAGTCCCGGCAGCCGGTGGCTGGCTGTGGGGCAGGCTGTGGAGCCCCAGGAGCAGCCATGGCCCAGGCCAATCTAGCTCTGCTGTGGCCCGTGTGGCCCCACGGCTGCCGGGCAGTGGGAAGGGGAGGAAATCAGCCCCTGGCATATCACAGCTGAACCCTGGCCCAGCTGGTAAGGTCCTAGCCACCCCTCCTCTCACAGCACGGCCACTTCATCGTAAATGGCTCTGGCCCCAGCCCTGCAGCCTGTGCAGAGAGGGGCTGGAAGGCCCAGCATGGCCTGCAATCCATCACAGGACTGCTTTGGCCCAGCCACTGCCCTTGGCTTTGTATGCCTCAGGTGAGATGTTAACTCTTTGTCCTGGTTTTGGGCAAGTTTGGGGAGAAACTCCCAAAGGGGCCCCTTCAGAGAGCAAACCCCCACGGCCCCTCCCCACTCCCACCGGTTCGGGAAGGATTCCTTGGAGAGAAGTGGAAAAAACCTGTTTATTTAACAGACAGAGCACCCCCCACACACAAGATGAACAATCACCGCTCTGATGAGATAACAAATTCAGAAAGTCTCTCTATGAGGAGTGGTCGCTCTGTTGATCTCTCCAGCGCTGTGCAGACTGCTGCAGGCCACAGAGTGCAGACTCTCGGTGTTTCACAGGTCCCAGTCCAGAGCAGGCTTGAATGATTTCATGAAAGGAGAGAGGGAAAGAAAAGCAGTCCAGAGGAATCTTGGACTGTCTAGCTAAACTAACTAAAGAGCTAAGCAGAAGCAAGAGCAAGCAAAGCAGCAAAGCAGAAGCAAAAGCAGCAGCAAAAGCAGCAGCAAAAAGCAGCACACTGTGTTTGTGTCCCTCCAGCTATTATCTGCATGCTGATAATAAAACCAAACCAAAACTTCCCCGAGCCAGTCTTGAAGAACATATCCAGCCCAAATAGAACAGACGACTGGGGATACCAGCCTCACAAGATCACCCCAGGATACTCTTTCAGTGCACAGAAGAGACCTGCAGGCCTCATTCCTCTCTTGAGTGACAGAAAAGGACAGAGTGAGGACACATAAAAAAACCAACATTAAGGTCAGTCAAGAAGGAGTAAGGTCCCAGTTGGAAGGAGTATGAGGAGATGTCTTATTTTTAGGCTGAAATTCTCTTGTAAGCTATAGCGATGGACTACAATATATTTATATATCCCTTTTAGATCATGAAGAAGTATGGGGAAGATGGAATGTTCAAACTGTAGACCTGAGCAAAGGCATTTAGTACTAAAGTAAGCAAATGTTGAAGTGGCTGTGATCCTCTAAGAAGTTTGAACAGCGAGAGAGAGATGAGTGATGAAGACCTCTTCTGTCCTGAGAGAAGAAGAAGAGAATCTCTGTTCCCCAAGATGAAGATTATCTTAAAGATAGATAAAAAGAACCTTTGCTTTTGAATAGTTCATCCTTAAAAATAAAACCCCATAAGTTGGCATGGCCCATAAGCACACCTGTGAGAAGGCTGTGAAAGTAGGAGGAATTTCATGAATGCAGATTTCTGGGCGGCTGCTGTTAGTGGAGAATCCTCCATAGCAGTGAGAGATGCTTCTCTCCCTAAGTGAACTGAAGAAAGACTATTCTAGAGGTGGAAAACTGACTGAGAATATTTGTGTGTTGTTTCTGTACATTGTCAGTACAGTCAGGAAGGAAAGAAGATGTGAGGGAAGAGAGGAGAAGTGTTCTGAACATTTTATTCTGATTTTTATTGGTTTTTTAGTTCTGTTAATATGTTTTCTTTATACCTTTCAAAGTTTACGCCAGCTTTGCTCTTACTCAGGAAATCTCATATTGGCAAACCAAAACCACTACACAGGGGTAAGGGAGTTTGAGCTGATAAAGTCTATTTGTATTTTGAGAAGATATCTGACAAGGTTCCTCATCAAAGACTTTTAAAGAAGCTGTGCTGTCATGAAACATGAGGGAATGTTCTGTCACAGATAAAGGGGTGGTTGAAAGACAGGGGCAAACAGCAGAGCAGCTTTCCCAGTGGAGGACATCACTGGGGATCCCCAGGTACCCAAATCAATCCTGCCCAAAACAGAACTTTCAAAGGGCACCAACAGTGAGCAATTACCTCACAAAGTCTTCTCAGGATACCAAGTTTTCCAAAGTAAAACTATTTTTTCCAGGGAACTTGAAAGCCACCTGTGGAGAGGTGCAGGAGGCTCTTGTGATACTGAAAGGCAAATCAGTTCCTATACTGATACACATAACACAATGCATATAGGAAAAACTGCTCAGGTTTGCATACACAGAAATAGGTTCTGAACTGTCCATTGCTGAGAAAGAGACCTCAAATTAAGAGAAATTGGTTTGGGGAAAGTGGCAGCCCACTTCTCAGTCACATTCCAAAAAGAATTCAGTAAAAACAGACAGAGAATGTACCACATGTTTTCAAAAGTACAGCTTCCACACAGAGAACTGTCATTCAGCTTGACTGCCATGATCCTACAGAAGAGGTGAAGGAAGAGATATGACAGAAGTCTATAAAATCATGACTAGTACAGAGAAAGAGCTAACAAAGGAAGCCAACAGCTGCTCCATCTCTATTCTGCTGCAGGAGGAAGGGACAGCAATAGCAAAAAGGCATGTTTTAGAGAAGCAGAAGGAGGTATTACTCCCCAGAATATGTAAATCTTCTGGGATAGTAATTATATATATTAGTTCAAATACCAGTTAGAGAAATTACTGGAAGAAAAAGTCACAACAATTTGTAAAAACAAAGGAAAACATTAAGCCAGAAGTAAGCAGAAGAATATTCCAGGATGAATTTGCCTTGTTTCTGACTTTTCCTCTGGCACTAAGCTGGACTGTTGCTGGAATTCCAGCCTGCCTTCCTATAGCCCATTCTATAACGTTTCAGTGGGGAATATTTTACTGAGGACTTATACACTAGAGAAGAACATAAAGTTTTCTGACAGCATTTGCAGTTGTAGGAGGAATGAATCTGACTCCAAGAGTGATGACAGCAAGATTTGACTCTTTTTTCACCCTTACCCCTCTCCCTCTTCATTTGCTCAGGGTGTTGCTTTTAGTGCCAGAGCTTGAATGGAGCATCAAGTTCCTTCCTTGCTCACACCTCTGAAATCAGTGGGGTTCTGTGTTTGGAACAGAGGCTGAATTGGATGGACTGTGCTCCTCTGAAAATGATTAGGATAATTTATTACTTTTAGTAGCAGCATGATGTACAAAACCTACACAGCTCTGCTCCTTAACTTTTGGAATTGTGCTGTTCTGTAATGTTGAGATCAGAACATAAAATGAACACTTAGCAGTTTAATTCACCATAAAGAAAGAACTTTATTGTCATGAAATGTTCTTGTTGGAAATGTTGTTTCTTCTTCATTTAGCAAAAATAACAATACCCCAAGGGGAATGTAAAGTTGTGAGAATATAAGCTTCAGACTTAAATAAATAATGCAAACCAAAAATAGTTCTTTACGCTGATAGCCCAATTCCACAATGTACAGGTGTTATTGTTAATACTAATTTTAAGACCAAATCTGGATGATAATTCAGTGGCTCTTAAGAGTTCACATAAAACCAGATAATTGACATCCACAGGGTATCTGGTTGGTCTTTATCCAGTTCTTTCATTTTTTTGACTGGGCAGTAATGCCTGTTTTCCCTATCTGAAGGAAGTCTGATCAAGACAAAACAAAAATACAGCGTCTAGAAGACTGGATTCACACTTGTCTCAACTATGGTTTGTTGTTGAAGATTTGCCAGCACATGAATTGGGCCAGTAATTATATCAGCATTACCCTAAGGTTCATCTTGGAGTCAAGTCTCTCTTGTGTGAAACCATGGACACCAACAGAATCAATAATACAGTGCAAGTACTCAAAATCAGAGTATGATCTCAGTATGCTCACATCTGGATCTCTCTACTCAATTATAATGAGAAATATTTCAGTGGTGTTTTTCTGGAATGTACCTGAAAAAATGCACTCAGTGTTATTTTAAGCTGCATTTTTTTTCATTTTTTCCTCTTGAATTTTCAAATGTGTGAAAAAGTCTGTGTTGTGCTAGTGGTTTTTATATCACAGCAGTATTTTTGCTACTGACCAGCAAAAAAGTTATTCTTCATATTAAAGTATTTCTTTTCAAACAACAAAGGAAGATGTTGTCTGCTTCTATTATGAGCAAATTAAGAGTAATGGCAAATGTTCAGCTTCATATGCTTATAGAAACTCATTGTTCTCCTCTTATAACTGAGCCTTTTATTTTATAACAAACAAGGACAGTCATTGGTATTCCAGCACTGTGTTTGTCTACCTTCTTAACTTCCACAGCATTCTTCTTAATTTATGTGAAACCTTCTGATAATCCTTGAAGGCCAAAATTAATTGCTGTCTGTTTTTCCAAACTCCTTTCGGGTCCAGATTCATAGCTCTGTGATAAAGATTCCTTGCCCTTCTTCTTGACTGAAATATATCTATATTAGTCTGCAGGTTGACACTTAAGTAAATCATTTATATGCAAGGCTGAATATGCTAATTGTAGAATATTTTTGAGACTCTTTCTTCTCTGCAAGATAATTATTTCAGTGTATTTAAAAGTATTTTAAAACAGAATTTCATGTGGATTTTCTATCCACCCTCAAAATTATCTTCTAAAATAGTATATTTTGACAGTTCTTGCATGGATAAGGATGTTGGGGTTTTAGCACAAGATAAACAGAATTTAACGTATTACATCCCAGATAAACAGAATTCAAGAATATGAATTCAAAGAATTCTGTGGAGCAGCTTTTATCTTTTGAGTCAGCCTGGTCTTTCCACAAAACAAATTCAGTTTTTCAAAATCAAGAAGGTGAGAATGTCATGCCCATGCAGCATGAACCATCTCTCAGATGGATTTCCCCAGTTAAAAGGAATCCTCAAAGAACAAATCAGCTCAACAATACTGCTTTCTTTTAACAGATATTTCTTTGCAGTTTCCATTCTCTTTACTACAAATAATCCCATGAAAGTCACAACTCTGTAGCAGAGAAATCTGTAGATGCTCTAACAGGCAGAGCGGGATCTGTCAAGAAAAGATGAGTCTGAAGAGTAAGAGGTGCTCTAAACAACACAAAGTGGGCTTTATTGCTACATTTTTGTGATAGCCAAAGTTTGCAGAATTCAAGTTCTTATGGCATGGAAACAGGACTGCATCTTACACTTATGGATTTAAATCAGGGAAGAAAAAAGTATTTAAGTGGCTAATTAAGAAATCCTCTGTTCCCCCCGATGTTCATCATTATAATAAAAATGTTGAACAAATCAACATTTGGGGCCATGAAGAATTAGAATTTATAAACCAAAAAATAATTCTGACTTCTGGCTCTAGGCAGATGCCCTTGGTTAACAGTGGTACAGAACTTTTTATTTATTACATGGTCATGTTCTTGGCTTCAGATGTCATCATCAGTGTTAACAGATGTGCACTATACAGACCTTAAAAAAAGAACAACCTATCTTCACTGCATTGCAAAAAAAACAGGGAAAGATGTCCCATTCCCATAAAGCTTCATAAAGCTCTCATTTCATGTGAGACAGATTTCATTGTTCTCTTTTGCAGTAGCTTAAATTTTTTCAGTTTTCAGCAAGTGAAATGCTTAGTCATCTGTCATGACCACATTTCATTTTAATGCATTTTTCCATGATTTTTTTTCCAAATGGCCATGCTGGCCTTATTGGTTGTCCTTCAATAGATTAAAATTAGTTTATGATCAGGAGAAAATATGCTCCCAAGGAAATTTTAGGATGCAAAGTTAATGGAGTGTCTCAGAAGCCTCCAAGTGTCCTGTAGAGTATCCATCAAGCAAACCCCAAAGGTTTTGTGCAGTTTTACTTCCAAAATGATAAACAACTCCCTTGCCTCACAGCATTCTGTCTTGGAGTTCTAAAACTTGTGATTACGGGTGCATTTTTCATCAGCTTCACACTGTCTTTCCAAAGTTCTTCAATTTTTTTTTTCCTCCTGTGCTAAGCAATATGAATATTCATCTTGGTACTCACAGCAAGGCTGGATATCTTTGAAGCAGCAGTCATTTACGACTGGCAGTGACAGGTATTATAACATTAAAATGGAAACACGATTGGTTTGATCTTTGCCAACTTTGTTCTTTCCTTTGTAGGAGTCAGTGTGGACGTGCATCACTCCATTGTTCTCAACATTATCTGTTCTTGCTGCTTCCCCAGTACAAAATGTCTGTCCTGTCAGTACAATAACAATAAGTTGATTATGTTCATTGTCACTCATTTAATTAACATCAGGTCTTGTTTTCATCTTGAAATTTTCTCCCCGTGTTATTTTCCTTTATATCATGTCTTGTTACAAATAGCAGCCACTTTCTGCAAACAGACTTTTCTTTATTTTCTTTTTTCCTTCTGTTTTTGCACTGCAGTAGCACAGAGCAAAACTGATCTGTGGCTTGGTTCCAAGATACTCTCATGTTACAAACAATGACCATGTATGGAAAGCTGAAATCTATCCCTACATGTAGTGGTTTTCTTTGAGAGTCACCAGGAAAAGACTTTGTCTGATTTATTTAAATATTTCCTAAGAATGTAAAAGGTTGAAATTTCCAGGAGCAATCAGTTTGGCTTAACTGCATCCCCATCACAGATCCCCATCAAATCCAACAGTGTATATATTAGATGTAAACCCAGAATAACTGCTGAAAACATTATTCACTGATGCTATAAAGGAATGAATTCCCTCAATATTCAAAATTACATCCAATTTCATTCTTCTCAAGATGAGAAAATTATGACCTATCCATGTTGTATAGAAAAAACCCTCAAGCCTTACATATATCTCAATCCTGTTTCTTACAGCCAAGTTTCCCAGCTAATTGAGAAACAGAATCCCTATTTTTTCAATTTTTATTAAATCTTACAGTTCTTTTTTCTTAGCATGCATATAACACATGTTACATGGCTTGATTTAAGGAACCGTAAAAGGGAAATTATATGTCATACAGAACTATGCAAAAATGCATGTCAAAACACTACCCATTGTATTTGATCATACACATACATAGTATCATTTAGAAAATATGCCTTTCCAGTTTACAAAAAAAAAAAAGAAATGTCCATCTGGAGTATTCTTTTTAAACTTTTCTTGATTCAGGAAAATTTTTTTAAGCAAGCAATGAAATTTGCTTAGCAAGTTCACAAACCGTATGGAGTTCAAACTTATCAAACTGATCTCCACTACAAGAAATTAAGCACAGTGAGCATTGAAACAAGTTCTTTTTTTTTCATTTTCCTCTGGTTAGCCTAGACATGGTTAGACATTAGCCTAGAACTAATGCTGCCTTAATTCAAGCTGACTTTGGTTTTCCCTTACTTTTTTAAAGGAATGGAGATCACCAAAACCCTGAGGAATCTCATACAAATTCTTTTGCTACAATTGTAAGGATTTCATATGCAGGATTAAAAAAACCCAAAACAAACCATAAATAAAAAATTAAAGAAGCCAGTATCTAAAGTACTTGATTTTTCAAGGCTCTTAAAAAAAATTAATGAAGAAAAGTTAGTGCAAGGAATAAAAGGAAGATCAAATGGAAAAATTATCAGTTTCCACTGACATTAATATTCAGTGTGTATTCATAGAAAGTAAGATAAACCCAAAGTACGTTTATAGTATGACAATGTCTCTGACTAGCTCTGTTTAACACTGGGAAAGAGCAGGCAACAAGATGGGCCAGAAGAAAAGAGACATGAGTTTGACACATTTCAAAAGCTTTACAGATCTGAACTGTAGCACTGTTTTCAGATTCAAGGAGAAAGCTCGGGACATTGTCTTCCACATCAACTGCCCATTACCTTGTGAAATCTAAATATAGGCCCCATGTTACAAATAGGTTTGATGCTAAAGAGAGTCAGGAGAAAATATCTATCAATCAATAAGTTTTAAATGTGGTGCTTATACAGGTTCGAAAGCAATGAATATATGTAAGACAGTGAGGCTGGAGGCTGTCCTGGAAATTTTTTTTTTTCCCTTTTTCAGAAAAAGTGTAGCATAAATTTTCTTCTGATATTTCATGTCATTCTACTTATTGATTGCATTCCAAGTCTCATGAGCAAGCACTAAATTTTAATCAACTTCTGGACTCAATCCCGCCACCACAGACTTCAATGGAAATTGTATCAATCCCATTATCTACCATATGACTCCACAGCCACAGGGAGAACCTCATTTCTAGCTCCAGCCCGCAGGGGCCCCCAAGGCTACATTTAAAGGAGTGAGCAATGTGAATACCAACTAGCCTAAAATAGCATTAAATGTGTTTAAATAGGCCAAGATAATTTGGACAGCTACAAAAGCATAATCTGCCCTGAAAGCCCACCAATATTTCCCACACATTTCTTATAAAAAATAAGCTATAAAGTCCAGATGTGTTAAAAATATATCACATGCCTCCTCCTGACCAGGAGCACATCAATGGCTGAAAAAAATTCTTGCTGATTTACTCAGGATAGAATTCAGCCTCTCTTTGTCCCAAGAGTATAGACACCACAAGCTAGAGAACACCTTTTTCCAAGAGGAGAGGTTCTACCTCTCTTGTTCCGTTGTGGTGCCATGACTGGCATTGCTAATCAGAGCAGGAAACCTGTTTCAGCACATACAGAACTTGGTTAGATCCTCAGCCACAGCAAACTAGTAAGACACCACCCCTGGCCCAGCTTTCCAGAGGATTTTGGAACATGGGAAGCCAAGGTGTAGAGATGGGCTCAACATAACAAAAATGGGGCTGGCTTCTAGCTACAAGGTCCTGCTCTGACATCAGCTGGACTGGGCTGGAGGGGGCACTTGCTGGAACCTTCTCTCCACAGCCCCTAAGGACTGCTGGCAGCGGACAGAAGGGGAACTCCAGCATATGGTCTCCCAAATTCCCAAATGCTTGGACAGCAATGTGGTGCTTGGGAAAATGTTTGGAGCTGCATGAAGGAGAATGCAGTGTTTAGTACCCAGTCTGTTTGGTAACTACAGGAACATACAAATGAAACCCTTTTCTCTCAATAAATCCTCCCAAAAAGAGCAGATACCTGGTCAGTAAACATCAAACTGAGACAAAAAGTACCTTGACTGATCATTACATAACAGTGGAAAAAAACATTATTAACAAACCTAGAATCCAATGTTCTGAGTGGTTTTTTGAGCACTTACTGACAGTGCCACAAGAATAATTTACAAACCTAAGTTCCTAACTACTGCCAGGTTTATACCCTTCTGGAAATCAAATGCTTTTGACAATTTTCTTTCTTGTTCTGGTTTTCTATTAAGACTAACTATGTAAAAGAACTGGAATTTTCAAGTTCTGGGACTATATGAACACTCAGAAGTGAAATATAGTCCATAGGATGATTTGGACTAGGTTGCCTCCACCGTCCTTGAGAGAAAAAGAACAGCTGTTTTGGCAGCTCCCAGCTCCCTGGCAGCCAGACATTCCCCACAGAGCCTCCACTCAACACCTGGAACATCTAGAATTGCTGTCACCTTGACACAGGGAAAATGGGCTGGTGTGGCACAACATCCCCACTTTGGTGACACCAAGCAGGCCTTAGGAGCTGCACAGAAAAATCCTCCTGGGCCAGGTACCCAAACCCTGCATGATGGGAAAGGCACCATGCACAGCAGCTACTGCTCATTACTCCAGATAATGGCTAGAATTAACTGAAACATTTTTGTAATACTCTTCAGGAACCTCATTCAATTTAGCAGTCCCTAGAAATTAATGGTATGAACTTGCATTAAATCAGTCTGTCATTAGCTTGGCTTTCTTTATGGCAACTCATTACAAGGCACTTCCTGCCAGCCAGAAGCCAAGAGAACATCTGCAGATACAAAGATTAAAAAGCACCATGGTACATTAGCTCCTTGCAGAGCTCAGCTGCATCCCACAGCATGTGACAGTCCCCAGTCCTCAGGGATGAACACAGGGTGACAGACTGGGGACACCATGGCTGAGGACCCAGTAACAACCAGGTTTTGTCCCACTTCGATTAATTCCCTTTGGAATTATGGACTTTGAAATGGGATAATGTGGCCTTGTGTTCACTGTTTTGCAGCTCTGTGAGTTATCACAGGGACAAGAGAACCACTGGAAACAGGCATCATCCAGTTGGGGTGTTCTCCTTCAAAATTCAGGTCAATGGGATGAGAATTTTTTTTCAACGTTGTAGAGAGGCAGACACAGACCTAAGTAAAACCCTGCATCTGCTGGCTGCCCCACTGACTTCAGCAGGAATCCAACCTCCACTGGTGGTTAAGCCAGTTGGAGCATTTGGGAACTGGAGATCAAGGCCCTTGTTATTTGCAAAGAAAACTGCTCCAGAGAAACAGTCCAGTTTCTGGGGAGACCTCTGCATGGCTTTGTGACCATCAGGTCAGACAAGATCATGGAAAGCAACTGAGCTTCACTGCCTTATGTTCCATAGCTATGTGTGTGTGTATCTGTGTACACCTATATAAACAATATTATTGTTCTAAAGATGTATTTGCATGACATTCTAGAAAAAAGGAAGAAAGAGTTAAAAAAGAGAATGAATTTGTAAGATCCATAAAGCAGAAGATGTGGGTTCTCCTCTGCCTCCTGTAAGGAGCCCCCAAAGGCGGTTGAACAGATCCACCAGCTTACAACACAATTCAAATTGTTCAGATTTTCTTTTGAGGTTTGTAATTTTATTATTTATTATACACAGTGAAACCTCACTTACCCTAATGTCTTATCTAAAAAGAACACACTTGTTTGAAATGAGGTCATGTCCCTTGACATACATTAAGTAATGTGGAAAGTCCCCATTTATCCTAACACCCATTTATACATTTTAGTACCATTTGAATAAAGGAAGTTTCCCAATATGTCAAGCTTTTTTTTTTTTTTTTCTTTTTAACAAAACTCAAAGTTAATTAAACCAAACTCTACAATATTTATGACTCTTTTTTGTAGCTCAATGTGGTTTAGAAAGGTGATGTTAATATTGACATTAATTAACGTCAATCTTAATGTACTATTTCATTAATAAGCTGGCATATCATTCAGCCTAAGGCAATGTACTGTGCTGTTCAAGCTATTTATGCCAAAGTATTTTGAACAGCTTTGCCCCCCCCCCAAAAAAAAAAAAAAAAAAGAAAATCAATTTATACTATGTTGTTGCAGAATCAGATTCATCACCCCGGGGACTATGAAAAAAATGAAAGACCAATTTAATGACAGGATTTAGTTCATTATTTATCTTCTAGCATGTAAATTATAGATTGCCATGATTTTTTCATCCTTTTGATGCTCACTACCTAATTCATGCGAAAAACATAAGTCTGTGTTACAAGGAGCGAGCTCCCCAGCTCTGTGTATGAGGAACATCTCCTCTGCCTTTTGACAGACGATAATCTGTCAAAATGAAAAATTAATGGAGGCTCCCTTAATTCATCATCTTCTGCCTCTCTTCTATTAATGGATTTTTTTTTTCCCCCTCTATAACTCTGCTTGCACTGAATAGAGCGGGTGGGTGGGGGGGAAGAAGATAAACAGGTCAGCTGACTGCTTCAGCTTGTGCAGGGCACTGTAATTCAGCTGATGGATGGATGACATGGTATTTATTGAATGCATTGAGGAATACTGTGGTTTCCAACACAGACGGTGAGCATGCTGAGATAAAGCTCATACCAAATGTCTCACCACTCTCAGCTTGGTCACAAAGACAATTACTTTGTACAAATGATCATAAAGGAGTGGTGTGAACTAGGTGTGCTGTACTGCACACAGCTCAAGGCACCTATGGAACAGTCAATAAAGAGAATAATTAGGATTCAGTTTGATTATAAAATGCATGTGAAAACAAATCAATCCTCTCAAACTACTTTTGATGAAATAGTTTATATTGTTGAACTCTGCTCCTCCCAGGGTCTTAGAGTACAAAAAAGCATTTGTCCAGTGCACAAATATGCCATTCTAAATACTCTTCCTAATTTCCCTAATCACTGAAATCTAAAATCAGAAAGCTGCACTAAAGGTTTTCTGCTTTTCACAACTCATCTGCTTCTGCATGTCTGATGCTTTACTGTGGTTGTGACAGGATAAAGCCCAGGAAAAGCATGCCTCATCACAGCCAGGGTGCTCTGACAGTCACATGACATGATTGCTAAGGACAGAGGAGTTTTATGGAAATGGATCAGCCACCAAGTGAAATGAATATGTGCTAAGAAGAGCAGAGGGAATTATAATAACAGAAAAGCATTTCGTTTTATAAAGCACATGCAGTGCATACCCATACACGCTTTGATAGAATTATTTTATGCTATGGAAATCCCTACTCAAACATTCATTTTGAATACTACTGTAACATTGTGGGTAATTCCAGAGCTGTTTCACAAAAAATAAAAAAAAACCCCAAAGCTTGTGTCAAGCTGAGTGATACTTTCAGAATTAATTTCTGAACTAGTAACCTGCAAAGGCCAGAATTAACAACCTCTCACATATTCATTTTAACCTGCAGCTGAACAGGAGGACCATTTTCATTGAAAACTCTGTTCCTCACAGAGCAGTATAAATATTGCAAACAAATCCATTTATCACAACTGGTAGAACGTGATCACAGCTCTGCAGCCTGGCCACGTCTTCCCAGTGCTGATGGAAAGATGATCATGGAATGCACAAGCAAGGCTTGACCCACATTTTGCAGCTTGCTCACACCAGAACTGCTTCATTTAGGTAGAGCCAGCTTGAAACTAAAGTCTTGGCCTGGCAAGACAGAGGCCAACCTGACAATCCCCATTACTTACTACAGCTACAGCTCCATGTCTTAGGCACCAAATATGACAAAATAATATCTTCTTTCCCTGTGATGGGGAAAGTAAAAATTGTACTTAGCCAGTTTTTCAAAATAATTCCATTTGTTTGTAAAATGTCTTGGTTAAATATGGTAACTTTTGGAGACCTTTCCAACTTCCCAAATAAAATCATAAAAATCTCACAAATATTGAAGGAATTCTGATCTCTCTTAATGGAAACAAGTATAATTTATCATTATCAAACAGCTTTGCAAATTAATTGACTCTGCACATTCCAAAATGGTTACAAAGAAAGACATCTTCAGATGTCTTCAGAGAGTGGCAGGATAATGGATCTGGTACAAGAAATTTCTAGGATCAAAACGCATGACAACCTGAAAGATGCTCTGGTAGCCTCCATAGGCTCCATAGGTGACTATCTGCTTAATGTGTCATGTTACAGAAACCACCATTAAAAAACCGCGAACCAAATCAAACAGTCATTGCTCCACTTTCTTTTCAAGTCTCAAAAAACATCCAACAGCTTTGAAGCCTGGAGTATTATAACTAATTATTATTATTGCTAAAGAGAGTCTTTCTCACCAAGTGCAAGGAGATGAAATTTTTATTGCTGCTCTCCATGCTGTACTTGGCCTGGAAACCAAACACCTTTCTCCAAAAAAAAGCTTACCTGGCATTCACCTAATCTGGGTATTATTTCTAAATACTGCCGTACAGGTAAGATTGCACCCATGCAGCACAGCTATTTGCCTTTAAATTCTTGATGGAGGATAGTGCAAAGGGGAACAATGGAATCATATTCCTACCTGCCATGGGTCATAAAAGGAGCCCCCAACAACTTCTCTGGTGATCAAGTATTAAATCCTTCAGATACCTAAAAATTATTATGCTGATATGGCTGTTAAGGTCAAGGTTTAAAGTATAATGTGGATCTTAGAAGAAATTCTAGTGATTGATGTAACACATCAGACACTTACCTTGAAAAAGGTATTATTCAGCTGCCTCCACAAGAAGATTAAAAGTGGGGGGAAAAGAAGTTGAAGAACTGGTTAAATGACGAGTGGTTGTTCTCAGTGGTCAATGTTGCAATGAAATTACTGTAAAAAATAGCTACTGATATTGAAACTTGCCTGCAACATCCTCTGATCTCTCTAATACATGTCCTCCAGGCAGCAGTTTTCTCCTCACCTCAGTAACCTTGTTACACCAGCTGGTTTCAAATATTAGCAATTTTCAAAATCATGTCTGAAAGATGTTTTCTGTAAACTCTGCATGTGAAGTTTCTGAAACTTTCTGACAATGAATCAGGCTCTGATTTCAATTGCTTGGAGCTCAACTTACTTGCACACAAATTGTTCCTTTTTGTTTTCTGATATTGTATCTCATTATTTTTAATGGTTGCAGAGAGCTTGTGACCACCAAGCTTTTAAACAGCATAATGAGAACAGAGAAAAGTGGGCAGAATTTTGAAGAACACACAAAAGTTACAGGGATGTGGGATGTATACCATGCTTGGTAACAGCCTGTGGTTTTCCTGCAGCCTGTGCTTAGTAACTTATATTAATCCATATCAAAGCTCCACTGCTTTATTGATAGACCATCTTCTACTTAAGACAACAATATCATGTATGTTATGTAAGTGCCTTCATCATCAAGGCCATTACAGAACACTGATGTTCTATTGATGATTTGCCCTAATTCTAGAGTTACATTTCAGAACATTATCCTTTCCACTGTGGGACAGAAAAGAATAGACAAGGAGAAGCCATACAATATCCACAGCTGATGCTGCTCTGGTGTGGCTCTGTGCTCAGAATGGCACTAAGAAAACCTGATCCCCCTCCTCAGCAGCCTCCTTTGTCACATTCATGCCCACAGAAGCTGGGGGAACAACAGAAACATCTGCTTCTTGTTGTTTTATTTACTTCTAGACACAACCAACTGAAACGAAGACCATAACAAAATAAAAATAAATAAGGGGAAAAAGTCTTCAACTCATATGACTGGAAAAATTCAGTTTCAGTTGCATAAGTGGACAAGGCATTAAGTTGCAAGATAATGTGCTTTTCATCAGAACATTCACCAGGTATTGGATGGAGTTTGAAAGAATGAACTTGAAATTAAGCAGGAGAGGCTGAGGAAAAGCAAGAGCTTTGGTATCCATAGGAAACCTGCCTCAAGGTTGTATCAGTTTAAGGTTTTGCTGCTCTAACACCAAAGCATTATGAGACACATTGTTCCACATTAATATTTAGAGTCCTTTACACCACGTTTGCTACAAAGTGACATAAATGAAGCTCTAAAAGCCCCTTGAGGTCTGATCCATCCAGGTTACCTTTGTTCATCCCTGCCTGTGAGCTCACTGGAGTTAATCCTGATTTACATCTGTGTCAGTAGGAGCAGGATCAGGCTCTCTCCAGAATCAGAATACAACCATATTGTGGCCACAGGATGTGTTTATGACTGAGATTTGCTTCATTAAAACACAAACTCACAGAAATAAAAATATGAGGCACCTGATTTTAGAATAAATTACCTCTGTGAAATTATGGCCTTTTCTTCGCACTGCAATATTCACAGAAAATTAATGAGGTTGTCACATGAATTCTATGAAGATTTATGTGCTGATTAGGTGACATGTCTTAAAACAAAATAAAATAATAAAGAACCCCTTCCATTAAAAAATCAGCACATTTAATTTGAATTCAATCTTTTATCAGATTACTTCTGTTTAATGGCAAATAGTTCTTTTGTTTAAAAACCCTTCACAAAGACAAAGCCTGAGGAAAACATTTTGTAAAAGTATTCTGAAAGTCAAAGTCATTTTGACAGAAATCAAACCAGAAATAATTTCTCCCTGAAGGAATCCAGCTTTATTTTAATGATGTCTGGATTGTTTCCATTTAAATAGAGTAATGGGAATTTTGTAAAAATTTTGATTCAAACTGTCCGTTTTAACAATGATCTTTCTTGTAAGCTGAGCCAGTAATTTGTCATATACACTTTGTTCAAGTGGAGAAAACAAATATTAAAGGAAAACAATTTGACTAAAAACATCTTCCCTTCATTAAGGAGCTTTATGTTCTAATGTCTGAAAGTGAAAGTCTGCTTTAATGGCTGCTGGGAGCTGGGGATCTCTCTGTCAGACACTTAGCAAGGCTTGCTTTCTGGGTAATAGAGGCTATTTATGGGGCTTTTCATGACCTTTCTTCTTGGTACTACCAACAGAGGAATACTGGAGGCATCTCTTTTGCATCCACATATCTGCTTACTCACGGATTATTGTCTCGATTGTTTTCTTCATTTTGAAGAAAAATGTTGCATGTAATTAAAACAAGATAACAGCACAGTGCTGTGTGTTCTATCACACATCTCCCCACTCCCTGCAGTCATTACACACACTGACGTACATTACACTGTGGAGACAGATAGATTGAAACTAAACTCCTTGCTTTATCGCCGCATGCAGCACAAAGCCTGTCCCACATTCTGGAAGGTACTTCTTCAGTAAGAAAAGTGCTTCCTGGCTTTTAATAGTACAAGGCAGCCCTTCTTTTAAAAGAAAATAAGAACCGCACCCTGTAATTGTTTACCCAAATCACAATCTTCCCATGTTACATTCAAAACCTATTTACTTTAAGTAATCCATTTCATTTTGTTTTGTGGGAACCAGACATATTCTGATTCAGAATTGAGTTCCAGAAATTCCCTCCACATAAACACTTGATCCTGAAAACTCCTTGTCTTAGCTGTAAACAGAGCCACTTCGGGTGCAACAGAAGAATAACAAAAAAAATTGCTCATTTTGGGGATTTCTAACTCAACAGCAGTAAACCTCTAAAAAGCCCCATCCACCAACTCTAGTGCTGATGCTCTAGTGCCAGCTTCTATACTCCCAAAGAATCAAACTCCTGCATGTCACACCAGCACCAGCCAGCTCAACTTTTTAACAGCATTCTCAGCATGATTTCCTTTGACAAAAAGGATTTGTACAAAGATGTGCAGTGATTTACAAAGTTTAGTTTTGGTTTTCAAGTTTAAGAAGAAAATTGAAATAGAGTGTTCCACTCCAAATCCACTGATAGCACACTTTAAGAAGAAAACCGTACCATTGCTATTCTTTCACAATTGCTGTTAATTAATAGTCCTTTGTCTAATGACAATAAATCTGGACCCATGTACTGAATGTCTGAACTGGCCCCAGATGTGAAAGGCAGTGCTTGAAATGAGCAAGGGGTTCACCAAGTGTCAACATGAAGCACCTTGGAAAAGGTGTTTTTGCATAATAGAGCAACCAAAGATTGGGAAAACAAACTTCCAAAGCAGCACCAGTGTGTACAACCTTCACTAAAGCAAAACCTGGTTATCTAAGCTATCAGCTGAGCAGCACTGGGGGTGATTGCCACTATGTCCTACTGCCCAGGTTTCCCCTATGGTTCCAATTTGATGCAAAAGTTGAGAGCTGTATGAGGTTCTGTAAAATAAATAATTCAGAAGGTTATTAAGGTTGTACAGTTCACAATGCAAAACTTTGTAGGCACCAGGTAACTGGTTCCTTTTCCAAACTGAGAGAGGCTGTTTTGTGTATACATATGTAATGAGAAAATAGTCTTGAATTTCAAGAAATAACTGATCACAGTCATCTATCAAGCGAGGACTACTCAAGCTGGAGGCTCAGAGATCTGGGTACATAGCACAGACTTCTGCTTCTGGCTGTGATGTCTGGCAACAATAAGCAGACTGCTATCCTCACAAGGGATCAAGTGCGGAGGGTTTCACTGTCTCCCTGTGCTCTGGTTCAGTGCTTAACACCATAATTGTCTCTGCATTTGCTTCCTCCAGCTGCCAGTCTAAGTTCTGCGCAATCCCTGCAGTCTGGTGATGCAGCAGGCTCAACACAGACACTTTCTGGACTGAATCCAGAGAGCTTTTATTTTATTTTCACCATTAGAATAACCAGATGAGCATAGTTATACTTAACACCACTGCAAGTGCTTGTCTGCATATCCCTGCTCTGTCCTCTCCAGAGCCCCCTGCAAGTTAGTGGCAAGAGACTTCACCCTGACTAAAGGTGCTAGTGCCATTTGCGTGCAGAGTGTTGGTCAGGTGCATCAGAGGTGTAACAGCCAAATATAAATGGGTTGGACATTTCTAAAGGAACTTTAAATTTTGTTTTTCTCTATATATAAATAAAACATCAACTGCTGATTTATACAATATGACACTCCTGGCTCCCAGTTTGAGATCCAGAGCAAACCCTGGCAATCACATGCAGCTCAGAGCCACCTGGAAGCCTGGCAATAGCACATCTCAGCCCCCTGGGCAGAGCACTGTGGTGCTCACTCCCAGCACAGGAACTGTAGGCTGGAGTAAAGAAGAAACACATCTGGCCCTATGGATATCTGTGAGGCAGACAGAGAGCAGACGTGGATGATTGTGGTCTCCCTGACACCTGCCCTTGAAAATTAAACAGATGTTGGAATTGCTATGGCTCTGCACAGTCCCCCAAAGGCCAAGAGTAGTCCCTGGGTTCCTGGGACTGTCCCAAAGCACAGCCTCACAGCATGGGCAGGTCGAGGCTCATTGGACACTTGTCTTGGATTGTCAAGGAGCTGAAGAAGACTGATCCCTGATGTTAGAGCAAATCTCTGCCAATTTTTTAACCAAAGAGAAGACAAACCTTTCTAATTAAATCATTTAAATATTTTGTTTATCATGAGGAAAAGCTATTCTTCTCCTTTCCTCAAATTTCTGTACTTTTGGATGCAGATGAACTATTTTTCCTGAAAGTTCTCTAAAATATTTAGCCTGAAGCAAATATTTGCATAAAAACTTTTAGTGTGAATAATTAAAACCTGGCAAGAGAAAATGCCAAATGTTGGACTACCTTAAGAGTAAGCAGTGTTACCAACTCCATCTGCAACAGACACTTGCATAACATTTTATGAAACCCTTTAGGGCAGAAAAAATTGCACTTTCTCTGCTGACATAATAATAATTTTGTATATGAAAGTGCTACAAATCTTCTAAGTTAGAGATGTCACTGGTAAAAAGCAAACAAGGACCAGAAAAGATCATAGCTCTACTTCCCAAACATCATGATATAGCTGCTGCACAAAATCTGCATGTAAAATGCCTCTGGGAACAGCAGAAAAGCAGCCTGGTTTTCAGACAGCAATCCGCAAAACAGAGACATGCTTTTTATGCTTTTATTTAAAAAAAGAAAATAAATTTTGCATGAAAAGTCTTAAGTTAAAGACTTTTTTATTTGAGCACTGATTTTATTAAATGTGGATGTGACTTGATTTCTAAGTGAACAATTAAATGTTATATGTATGAGATGCATCAGAATGGTACATATGCAGACAGCATTTAATACATCAGTGAATGTTACCAGAATGTTACCATAGATTGCCTTAGTTTATTATTAAAGAACTCTGAGCCACTGACTAATCATTTATTAGATTTTATAGGAATAAATTACTTATAGGCAATGTATATGTGTACATATATATATATATATATAAAGGTATTCTTTCAATCACTTGCAACCAAACATTTGATGGATTAAATGAATCAAAAAAACCCCCTCCACAAAACAACTAAACCAAAAAAAAAAGCTGTCCATGAAGACATAGTAAAGGACAGGGTTTATAAGCCACGCCTCTCCACAGAATTACAGGTTCTCTTTAAAGATGGGTTAGATAAATATCTTTTGTGAAAAGCTTAAATGTCTTGCTGATCCTGCCTTAGGATAGGAGAGGATTAGCCAACCCCCTTGAGGTTGCCTTCCATCAGAACTGTCTATAATGCTATGTTTGTAAAATGTTAGGGATTATATTGGCAATAAGACTGTCTCCTGTTAGAACAAGACCTTAAAGAGACGAATTAACGACTCTGACTAATTGGATAATGCAGCAAAGGATGGGTCAGCCACATTCTGTATGGAGGTTGAGCCCTGGTCCTGTTTGGGTTTAGCAAGCTGGCACTGCACTGCACTACAGCTGGCTCTTGGCTGCACAGATTGAGAAGTTGTGGCCAGCACTGGTGTTTGGGAACTTGATCCTCCGAAGGTCATTTCCTAATAAATGCAGCAGCGAGGATGGCCCCTCCCTGTTGCCTGGTGCACGGAGCTCTGTTCAGAGGTAAGCATGGCCTATTCTGCACATGTGGGTTGAGAATATCAGCTTTGATGTGCTGTGACAGTGTGGGAGGTGACCTTTCCCCTTGCTTGCTCTTCACATCATTTGCTCTGATACAGCAGCAGCCGAGTGCAGACTGAGAAGGAATCAGCACTTGCATGGTGTGAAAGCAGCTGCTGCAGGAGCAAGCTGTGCTGGAGGGTGCCTGGCTGCTCCCTCAAAGGGATACCACAGTAGCCACAGCAAGAGCTCTCTTGTTTTCCAAGGACAAGGTGTATGTTTAAAGCCTCAGTGGGACCAGCAGCCTGGCTGCACTCCAGGAACTTTTCCCTCTCACATGGGGACAGGGCCATGCCCCTCTCAGGCTGCCTGCCACCAAGGGTGCAATTAGCACCCAAATGACTGCAGGGTAGGCTCTCCTGCTACTCTCATCTTGTCAAAGCCTCAGTGCAAAACTCCCTTTTCTCTCTTCAAGTCCCAGCCCAACCAGCCTAAGCAGAGCCTGGCCTTGAGCATCCTTGAACAATTCAATATATTTTCCAGTTAGTCACAGACAACACCATGGCACTTAACTCATCACCTCAAGGTCCTTTCCATAGAGAGGCAGGCTTTTTTTGCAAAGATATCCATTAACATTTGACAGACTGAGCCTTATAGCAAATGTTCTGGATGGACCCCAGCAGGTGATCAAAGTGTTCCTCTCTCCCACTGCAGGCTCTGCTGGCCTTACAAACACTTAGGTAAGGACCCCAAATCTTTGCTTCTGTGCCATTATTTCTCCTGTTTTCAATAAACCAGGGTCTCAGTGGGGCTTTTTATTTCTTACAGGCACTTGATTGCATTTAGCCTTTTACCGCTTTAGTGAACCAATTTTCAATCAACTTAAAAATTAATTCCAAATGCAGGGTCCATAATTAAAAAGAAACAGTTAGTCCTTTGTGACAATCTGAGTCCAAAATTATGCTTCTAAATTATTTGGACAATCATTTAGGGGGGACAAAAAATATCTCTTTCCCAAGTCTGATTACATCAATGCTCTAAAGAAACATTTCTTGCTTAGGTCTGATTTCCCTGGTGGTTGTGATATAAACCTTGAACTTCTTAAATGTCACTTATTTTATATGATTTTTCTGTTTACCCTTTTAAAATGAAAAGTTGTTCTCTAGTATTTATGTCTGTTTGAAAATTAGATATCATGGGCAATCCAGTGCTGCAAATGCATTTCTGTTAGCTTAAGCTTACTAAGCACGTACCATAAAAAGAGAAAATAAAAATATGCCTACTCTTGCTTTTTCAGTCTTTCCTTTTTTTGTTGTAATGTCGACCAATTTTAAACAAACTACTCAAATAAGTTTTTATGGTTTGATTCTTACCAGGGTAAGAAATTTAAACTAGTTACTACTTTGCCTTTGGTGAGCAATCGAAGGATTTATGGGCCTGCTTTTAACTCTCCATTGTTGCCAAGGGTTAATTAATTTCACTCCAGCATGTGGTCCTCCCCGAACTCTCCTCCTGTGGCATCACCTTGCGGCAGGCAGTGGCTTGCAAACATTATAATCTTTTCAGAAGACCTTTTGACAGTAATGAAATTAAATTGACCTGTGTTGCATCTGGTCTCTGAATTAAGATGGCAAGATTTGTAGACATCAGTTTGGACTGGAGAAGCATAGCCCAACTCCCCAGATCATGCTGAATTTAAAACAATTTTCTTTTTTCCTTAATAATTTTACAAAATCTTTCCAAAAGGCCATCCCTCTTAACACAGAAAAGGCAAAACAAGTTTATCATACTGAACAGGCACATATGAATTACCTCTGTGTTTATAACCTGTGCTTGTAGTTATTTTATATCAGTGAAAAAAAAGTGAGTTAATTTTGAAGTTAGCCTATATGGCAAAATAGTTTTGGAGAATTGTAGAGAATGTTCATGTTCTATTTGAGTCTGGGAAGATACAGCAGCCAGGAAGAGAATTCATTAAAATAAAATGCAAAAAGATCTTGTTATTTTTACCTAAGGAGATGAGTCTGTATGCCTCTAATAACTTCTGAGACTAAAAAAGTTCCATTTCAAAGTTTATAGCATGAGGAAGATCTCTGGGATGGGCATTCCCAAAGATTTGGTAAAGAAGGGACTAAACTCAATTTCCGATCATGCATGTGGTTCTTTCTCTGGTCAGTGATCACTACAATTGAATCTCAGACTAAAAGAAAATAGGTTTTTCCCCATCTCTCTGTGCAATTTAAGTTGCAAACTAACAGAAATTCCCACCAGTGTCAACCACTTAATTCTACTTGATTACCTGCTGTATTAATATGATGATTTGCTCATTTGAACACATTGATCTGTTGATTCAGTTTTAATTGCAACCTTGATTTGATCACTGTGTTGCTCCACTCTTAATTACCTCAGAGATACTACCTAAGATTGGCTCAGTTTTATGCTGTTTTAATTTCATAGCTCCTTGCTTATTCTAAGTTTTCAATCCTGAAGTGGGACACCAGTCCTGAAGCAACACAGCTCATGAACGCAAAGAAAAAATATTTGCAAGTCACTGCTGATACTTCCAAATGAGCAGCCAAGTCCATTCCATAGAAATCATTGGAAGCACCTTCTATTTAATTTTTAAATAGGGAACCTAAAAGATCTGTCTGAACCTCCCCTCCTTGGGAATGTGTTTGAAAATTAGATTTCCACTTTGGGATTCAAAGGAAATATGAATTTTAGGTAATGATTTCTGAGTTTCATGAGCAGTAATCCCAAGATTATTATTCCCTAAGAAATAATAAATAAATAACACTTGATAGAATTTTTTACTCTTCTTGAACCCTTACATAACCCTCCCTTAAGACAAAATTTCTACTGAAACACAGAGAAAAAAGAAATGAAGTTTGATAGAAGACGTCTGTTGAATAAAAACCTTAAGGTCACTTTTTTTGTGTAGATTCATATGAAGAGCCAAACCCCTCAAAGGGCCTTACAGGAGTCATAATTAACTTTCATTGTCTCAAAGCCCAGGGCAGAAAGAAATTGAACCAAGGGTGAGAAAAGAAAGGTCAGGGATAAAGTGTTGCGTGAAATGTCACACACTAAGCAGGAATGGCATGCCGACATATTTGCCAGTTTAGTGAAAAAGCATAAATGCTCATTTTTCACCTGTTGAACACAAGGGCAAGGAGGAGTAGAATAGTGTAGGATAAAACAATGAGAACAAAGGGCCTCTGAGAGATCAAGATGTCATCCAGTGTGCTTTGTCACCTGGCATACCTAAAAACCAGTAGCTAGAACTAAGGTGAAACTTTAGAAGTTTGAGACTTGCCACCTTCCATGAACATGAAGCTATTTTGGGAAGCACCAAGGAAGAAACTCTTACAAATTTTAAGGCAAGAACTTCAGCACAGTTACTTTTTTGTGCAGCTGTGGGAGGTTCAGGCAACATACACCTCCTTTTGTACTTCCTTCTGTGAATAATTCAATGCCCTAGTCTGCTGGACAGCCAAAGCAACTAGAGTATCTGAGGCAGTATGCTGACATGTGTGTATCACAGTGCAGTGCTGCAATCTCAGTCAGGTTTGACTGGACTGAGGGTGGCTATAATTAATGGGACAGGAATGATGAAGTAGGCAGGGATGGATTTTAATTGTTGGAGGAAGTCATGTTCCAAGGGCAGATTCCAAAAGACCATGGGGTCTATACATAGAGCTACCTGAGAGCAGGTACCCAATCCTGTAGGCAGAACAGGGACTTGACCATATATGTAGGCAGAACCAGAATCATGACCCACCCCAGGGTAATTTCACCAGCATCCCCTCAGCACCCTGCCTCCCATGGCATCAGGTTAATGTTGTCTGTGTAAGGAGCCCAGGTTATTATTTATCCCATCTAATTTGGTTCTCACATGTGTGTATTAGTGTGGTGGAAAAATATAATAAACCAGTATTTATTTGCTTCACTAAAATTTGCTGTGTGACTTTGCCTTGGTCATATCACCAGAATTTCCTTAATTTTCTATATTTTTTCTGGCAAACTCTTGTTTAAAATTTGTGATTTTTCACCTCTTGAGAATATCTGGTAGGGACTTCTCCTCTGCACTAAAACAGAGTAATGGAACCTAGGACCTGGGGTGTAAGAAGGGTCTAGGGCCATTATTCAATTACAGGAGGTGAGGGGGAAATCTGAGCTACCAGCAGCTTGTACAGGGGCTTAACACAACATTTCTCAGCCCTCCTCAGTGGGATTTGCTTTTGTCTGTTCCAAGATAGACTGTGCTGCAGGAGGCTGAACTCTGCTCCCCCTGAGCAAGGCAGCACTGATTCTACTGCCTGCTGGGTCCTGCAGCACTGGGATGTGCCCTGGGCTGCCCTCAACTCACAAAGCAGCCCCCACATGCACTGGAGATGCTCAGGCTCTTCAAAAGGCACAAAAATTGTCCCCACATTTCCTCTGCCAGGTCTGTCTCTTGCTCTGTTTGTACCTACCTGGCATAATGGGGTCTCCAGGCACTGCGCTGCTAATAATAACTTCAAAGTACCTTTTTAAAGTTTAAGGGTTGAGCTTGAAAACAACTCCTACACATGACATCTTTTAAAGATAGCAGTCAGTGGACTAGAGAATATTGACAATTGCAGTACCAGGATAAGTAAACAAGTCTCTGTGGATTTGATAGCCCAATAAATATCCATTATTGCTTGTTGCCAGGTTATGTGCCTGAAAATGAAAATGAGGAAAGAACAGTTCTTAATGGCTGATAGCAAAAATAATCGAGTCTTATCTAAATCAAACTTTATTGGCCTGGATGAATTATTTTTGGCCTCCTATAATCAAAGCTGAAAATTCACCTGTCAGGCACAGTATGGTAAAACTCATTAGAGCCTCACCATGTGCTGTTATGAAATTGCTCCATATGGCAGTGCATGATTGTTTATTTACTAGATTCAAAGATAGGCAGATTTCAGAAATATAAAAAAATAAATTATTATTTTCAAATTCCTTCAAGGCAAAAGTGTATATGCTGAAGTTCCAGACTTCTGTAATGGAAATATTTCACTTGTAGAAGGAATTCTGCCTTGTGCTGCAGTGAAGCTATTGATCAGGCAATTGGCAATCCTCAAGTGTGAGGACTCATTAAAGCAAAGGTATATGAATCATTTTTTAATGACATTCCTTTGCTTTCAGCAGCTTAGCATGTGTCCTGGTTTCAGTGGATGCACTGTAATTTAGGCAAGCTGTCTACAGACTTCAGCCATTACTCTTACCATATGTTTTCTTCAAAAATTACCATGCACTGAGGCCTGCTCGCTGCAGTTGTGGAGCGAGGTGCACTCACTCCGCTGTATCAGCACGTTAACATTACTTGAAAAAGCAAGAGTAATGTGCTTATAAAAAGAAATTCCCAATTAGCAAGTTTAGTGCATGTGTATTAACTTGGATTAAATACATTCCAATTATGGGCAGCTCATTATTAAAACTACAGCCAGCTGTTTGCCAGAAATGTGAGATCTGGTAAACAAGACTTTCCCTATTTCCCTGCAAAAGATCCCAGGTTATTTCCTCTTCTCATTGGTTCCCAAACAAGAACAACACTGCAGTACAAAAACTGCAGCTCTGCCACACGATATATACATTTCAAAGCAGAAAAATGACAGGAAGTGTGGTGAGTTGGTTAAAATACAAGGAAAGTCAGATGTTAAAGGCCAGCAGAGCTTGCAGGCTCAGGAACAGTTTGGGAAACAGGCTGTTTAACAGCTTCCCTTACTAAGAACACTGGGGGAAAAAAAATTACTGAAACATGGAGGATTTCATTCTTCTAGTTCCATATATTTTGATGGCCTCAGGTTCAAGTGACTCATGTACATGTCTTGGCTTTATTGTGCTTAACAGTTACACTTTTCAGGTGTCCCAGTTTCTGGGACCTTTCAGAGTGGGCTCAGATTACAGACAAACATGCATTTATCTTAAACCTTAAATATTAAATGTTTTAATAAGCAGACACAAAAAGAAGTGAAAGGATACAAGATATGTTTTCTGTAGCACCCTTAACTTCATTGTGTCACCTTAAAAATATCTATTTAAAAATACAAGTCACATTTTCAACTTATCCCATGATCCAGTTATTTCAATGGAAGTTAATTACTGAAGTAGTATTTAAATGCTTCTGAACTGCAAAATATCCTTGGAAGTTTCAAAACATGACCTGTGTACAATGAGAGGATTTTTCATCAACGCCTTGTTTTTAGGCATACATTTTGGGGAGAATGGTGTTATGCCGGGAGGCCACCAGTAACATGGACTTTTGTACTGCTGTATCTACAGGAAAACAGGTGCTCAGAGAGCACCAGCAGTCTAGGGGGTGTGTGTATGTGTGTGTGTGTGTGTGTGTGTAATCTGTTAAATTCGACTTTTGTTCCATCATCAATCAGATGAATGGCAAAATCCAGGATCTGTTCCCCACTGATGATACAACAGAAGCAGAAAACCAAGGACCTCTCTCAGAGTGGAGATGGAGGAGCTGGTGGCTGCAGGGAAATATAACAAACAGCAGCAAACAACACTTGCTTTTGATGCCTGTGTTCACCCAAAGCCCAGCTGAATGCAAACTTTAATTTCTAGAAAAAGGATTTATTTTTCAGCCCTCCGCCTGCACAAACAGCCCAGCTGGGGCTGCGCCAAGCTGAACCATGCCAGGAAACTGCTGCTGTCTGTTCACAGGCCTTTTAGGTCTGTGATATTTCAATTATATTTGTACAGTGCCAAAATCTAACAAAAGAAAGGGAGTAAATGTAATTAAAGAGAAAAAAAATTTATAAGAATTGCTAATATAACGTATTTCATTCAGATACTGCTTTAAGCCCTGCTTTAAGCTCTAGGACAGAGGACACACATGGCCAGCTCAGGTGGAGGTCTCAGCGTGGTGCTCAGGTGACCTGCAACCATCACACCAGTCCAGAAGTCCCAGAAAAAAAGCAGGAAGATTCTTCTTCACTATTTAAACACAGAAAAAAATTGAGATTGTATTCCTGAGTCCTACCTTTAGCGTCCCATAGTTGCTTGAAGCGGCTTCCTTGTTCCTACCCTTGAACTGAGAGTACTAGTGAAGGAGGAATTTAGCATATCAAAGGAATACATGGAAAATGGATGGACCTCTGCACTGAAATTTTTGGACACAGATAAACATGGGAATTTTTAAATCTTACATGAGAAGGCAGCAACTTCAGCTGTCCCCAGGTGTAATTTTGGTCTGACAAAAATACTCTTATTTCCAACAGTAGATGGGTTTAGCATCTTAGGTGTGGGTAAGACAGATGCAGAATCTGTACTGAATTATGGAATACCAATTCTTTGTATTACTTGAAAAAAATCCCCACAGGCAACCAGCATTTTCCCAGCACAAAAAAAAAACAAACAAAAAACCAATCCAAGCTAGTGATAACTGAAACAGAAGATACATCTGAAGGACACCTCTTTTTCTTCTATGAATATCTCTCTGATACTACTCTTTTCAAAATCAGAAGAAAGAGGATAATTAAGAACTGCAAGGAAATACCACTCATAAAATCATAGCACTTGGGGGTTTATAAAAGAGGAGAAAAATACTTGTATCAAATATGGACCAAAGACAGAGCACTAGAGGGTTAGGGAAAAGATAATCCTATTGTAGGCAGTCACACACTTTCACACTGTCATTAGGAAATTCTGTTTAGTAGACAAAGAGTTTAGTGGCTCAGGGGATACTGCTATAAAGGTTTTCAGCATTGTTTGTGCATAATCTATGTATAACATTCAACTTGGGAATGAGATATGATGTAGAAAATTGCTTTTGCAGTCCTTCAAGCCAATAATTTAGCTCTGCAACCTTAATTTATAAGGGAAAAAGGAAGGTAGTTGGAACATGAATTTGGATCACCGTCAGATTTAGGAATGAAAGTAATTAATGCTTCCGTGAAACTCCCCTGATAGTTATTTTTGGATTCAAAATCTTTAAAGAAAAGTTTTAATTTAGGGGCAGAAGCTCATTATATTCTCAAAAGAATCCTGCTGTACTAAATCATTCTGTCTCCAATTCATAGCCCCACATTCCCTCTGTACAAAAAGCTCCTTCACTGATAAAGCAGCAAATTATTTCCCACCTCAACTACTGAAACTTTTGATGCCTTTTCAAGGCTGACCTGGAACAGAGACTAGACAGAGCAAAAGGATCAAGTAGGGATTTATTAAAAGGCCTCAATGGATACACCTGGACCACACAAGAGCCCAGCTGGATTACACCCAAAGTGCACCCCAAAATGGTGACAAAATTGATGCCTGATCACGAGGTCTCACATTTTTATAAGTTCGGGTCCATAAGTATATTAGAGTCAATTGTCCAACCACAGCTTCAGGTTATGAAGTTCCATCCTCCTTGTTTTTCCTTCTCACTTCACCATTGTTTTTGTTCTGGGGCCTGAAAGCTGACCTTGGTACCAAACTAGAGACAGAACTGTTTTGTTTATCTACTCTGTGAAGGAAGCTTAGTAGCACTCAATATGAAACTTAAAACTACCCACCAAAACAACACAGAATCTAAAAAATATAAAAGCTAAAACTTAAGGCATCACTTTGTCTATCTAAGTTGTTCCAAATTGAGGCTGCTTACCCTCATATTTCAGGCCCTTACTATTACCATGGAATGATATTGGTACTTTCCACTTCAGCTGATTATTCTGTGCCAGCTGCCACACCCCCATCTTTTGAATTTCCTAACAGCTTTCCAAGCAACTCCCTTGGAAAGACCCTGCTCTACACCACTTCTTAACTCCCCAAACCACTGCTAACTGTTGTTTCCCTCTGTAGTATTCCCAAGACGTCATGGGGTTGTCAAAAAACTATTGAGGTGACAACTTCATGTGATTAACAGCTGTGAATTTCACCTCTCTGCTTTCTTCAGCTCCCCCCTGCATCAGTTTGTAATCCTATCTGATATTTTTCACTTGTGGATTGTATGTTGCTCCTGACTGTCAAATGTTGAGGCCATATATGGTGATACTATGATATATTAGCAATAAAGGACAATGGAATTGTACTCATGGGGAAGAGAGAGTCAAGGAATTCAGTGAATTTTAGGCTGTGGTTTTGTTTTTTTTTTTTTTTTTTAAATTTTAACCTGTTTTTTAATGCCCTCTGTGACTAAGTCCTGGGTGATACCAACCAGGCAGAAATTCATATTTAATCCTACTCCAAATTCCTGAATCCTTCAGCTCTGTTCTATGTAGGAGTCTTCATTTGCGCTTAGAGCTACAGTTCCAGGGATCAGCACAGGTTCTGCTAAAGCCAGTGGAAAGGTTCTGGTTGGCTACAAGTGGCACTGAAAGAGGGATGTGGACAACTAAGCAGAGCTGCGGGTTTAGGAAAGGTTTCATCTATTTACTTCCCCCTTCTACAAAAATTACCTTTCATCTTTGGTTATTTACATTCTCCAAAGCAAGTACTTATGACAGACAGCTGCAAACAAAACCCAAAGGTTTTGGAGCTGAAAAGCAAGCAGCTGTGCTCTGCCACTTCTATTGGCAGGGGGACACATTTTCTGATTCTCAGTCAAGCCTAAAAGTGCTGTTCAAGGTTCACACAGGGATAACTGCAGTTTGAAAACTTCCAAAAGGCCAGCACAAACACTGGGGCCTTATCCCCTTGCTGGGGACTATTTATGTGAACAAATTTAAGTACTGGGCAAGCTTTCACAGGTTTGTGCTGTCATATTATAATCACACACATGAGCAGAATTGTTAATTGTCCTAATTCCTCAGCTATTTTAGTAAGAATAATGAAATGAAAATCATAAGCATACTTCAGTATTAGCTTAGTCTCTCTTCTGTTGCCACTAATAGCTCTTTTGACTTAGAAATGGCAGCTGAAAAGGATGGGCACACCATTCTCATTGTTAGCCCTTGAAGAATTTATTACTTCAAAAAAATCCTATCTCTAAGATGTGGGTTTTGAAAAATGTCTCTCTTGGAGAGGTGCCATGAAGCATTTCATTCTGCATTCTGCCTTTTTTTTCTTTTTTTTTTTTTTTTTTTTTTTTTTTTTTTTT
>CM031870.1:10870848-10901697 GCA_018697195.1 Certhia americana
TCCCTCTGCCAGCAGCCTCTGTCTACTTGCCTGCTCCTCTGGCCACAGGGGTGTTTGCACACCATTGTTGTGTCCTTAGAGTTCAGTGCCCCAAACAAGCACAGGTTATGCTGCTGTCTCTTAAGGGCTGCCTCCTTCTCTCCCCACATTTTGTTTCCTTCAGTTGACCTGCACTGCTCCTAAGGCACTGCTTGCATCAAGAGTGCATTCAGGGAAGCCCTGAGAGAGCTGTATGTATGAGGAGCTGCAGGATGTTTTTCACAAAAACAACAAACTACAACAGTTCATTAGGAAGAACCACTAACCTGTGAACTTTGAATTCATTCTTAAAGGGAAGGAAATTGCTGTGAGCCAAGGCATACTGAAAAAGCACAGGAGATTCTCCAGTTGGAAGCATTTGCTATTTAGTAACAACAACTCTCTTAAGCTCCCTCTCAAGAATTTAAGTGCCCCAATTCCTTGTTAAGCCATGCCCAGGAGAAGCACCAATTTCTTTCTGAATTTGCACTAGTGACTTGTAGCTGAACCCCTCTCCTCCTTCACTCCAGCCTGCTTTTCCCAGGGGATGGAAGTGCCTCTGACTGCAAATTCCACTGCACTGTGAGCCCACAAGGCTCATTGCTGTACCCAGCCCTGCGAGACTGGGCATGGAGGCTCTGAGCAATGCCAGAAACTACTGCTAAAACAGGAGACAAGCATGGTATTGTCACACAAGTCAGAACTGTATATTCTTATTTTCTCTTACAAGTTAGTATTTTGTTAGCAATGTTCCTTGTGTCAATCATATTTAGGAATTTCCATTCATATGTGTGCTTTTCACTAAACACTAAGGTCACTGTCCTTCAAGAAGAAAAAGTGAATTAAATTTTAAAAAAAAAAATAGAAAGAAGAGTGGGATGATTTAATTTGCTAAAATCTCACCTGCTTCAGCCAAAGATACTAAAAGCACATGAAGTAGTGCTAGCTATAACCTTTCACTGAAAGATGCTGTTTGTATAGAACATTAATGAACAGGGAAATGGCTGCAAGGATGTGGAAAGTCTTCATCTTCACTGCCCAGCTGATGAAAAGTAAAGAAATTGAAAGAAACAAGCTACAAAAAGTGGAAGTCTGCAGGAAGGATGAGAAGGAAACTTGTCATGGAAAGAGTGCAGATAGTAGTCCTACCAGAAAAATATAGGGAAAGTAATTACAGAGAGATCCAGGACTTGGAAGATAGCAGAACAGTTAAGGGAAAGTCATGAGGGAACTTCTCAGCATCAGGATAAGCATCGACCCTTTCCATGGCACCATGAAAAGTGGAAAGTATATGTTGGAGTCTGCTCCACGGAGGAGGGTGAAGATCCAGCTTTAAGCAAGTAAACAAAGAGCCGAAGACCAAGTGAGAGAAAGACTGTTGAAACAATTAGCCGTGGTTAATGCAAATCCAGAATGTAAAAAGATCTTGCGTACTTTGCCATCAGAGCCGGAGCCTACCATTCCTCAAATGGTGGAAGCTTGCAATAAATTGGCTACTTCAGAGCATACGGCCACTATCCAAGCACAGATTTTAGCCAATGCCTTGAATGATTTTCAAAAGGGGTCTAAAATCCACAAAACAATCAAACTGGAAATTGCTATAACTGTGGACAAAAGGGACATTGGGCAAGGAACTGTAATAAACCAAAGAAAGGAACCTTCCAGGAACAATGTGACTGTGGCAAAAGTAAACAGAATACTAACTACTCTCATCAAGTGCAGACTTCTTGTTGTTGCCAGTTGGGAAACTCCAGGCTGAGTGTGGGACAGAGGCACGTGATGACACAAGAACCCCTGTCACCTGTCATGGGAAACACCAAAGTCCAGGGATCCCACAACTGCAACACATTTTCGAAGATCTGCCTACTTCAACACCAACAAACACCAGACTAGAAATGTCAACTGCCCGGTCAGTGCTAATTACAGACCTTCCCCACCATGCTGCATGACCTACAAAGACTCATTGGATCTATCAGCTGGATTCTCACTCTTTTAGGAATCACTAACCAAGATTTGGATCCTCTATGATTTGCTAAAAGGAGACATGGACTTAAATTCTCCAAGGGAATTAACTCAGGAAGAAAAAACACTCTAAACAAAGTGTTTGTAGCTTTGCAAACTCATCAAGTCCACTGATGTGACCCAGAGTTGCCGTTTTTGTTTGCAGTATTAGGAGAAAGTCCACATCTATATGGTTTAATTTTTCAGTGGAGTAAAAGTTTATCAGATCCTTTGCTGATTTTAGAATGGGTGTTCTTGTCATATCAAATGTCTAAAACTATAACTACTTGTCCGGAAATCCTTGCACAACTGCTAATGAAAGCCAGATCCCAAATTTTATCCCTCTCAGGAAAGGATTTTTTTACTATGTTTATACCTGTTACTTCTATTTATTTAGAATGGCTTATTCAACAATCAGAAATATTTCAAATTGCATTGGCAGGATTTCCAGGACAAATTTAAGTTCATTTCCTAAAACATAAGTTATTACGTCTTTCTTTTAATTTAATCCAAAAACCTCTAAGAAGTTATGCTCCTCTTAACACTCTTACACTTTTTACAGATGGCTCTGGAAAATCACACAAATCAGTAATCACATGGAAAAAACATGAAAACGGAAATTGGGAATTTGACATAGGAATTGTTCAGGGTCCGCCCCAGATAATTAAGCTTGCTGCAGTTGTCTGTGCATTTTCCAAATTTTTAATTTCTGTTAACTTAGTAACTGACTCTTTTTATGTTGCAGAAATTGTGGAACGAGCAGAAGGCTCTCTTCTCAAATTTGTTTCCAACAAAAGGTTATATGATTTACTTAAGGAATTAATTTTCTTTCTTTCCCTAAGAAAGGCCTTATTTTGTCACACATTCTCGCTCACATACCACCTTACCTGGATTTATAGCTGAAGGCAATACTCATGCAGACCACCTCACCATGCCAATCCAAACTATCCTTCCAAACCTTTTCGATCAAGCCCATTTAAGTCACTCATTTTTTCATCAAAATGCCCCATCCTTAATGAGGTCATTCAATCTAAACAAGATCAAGATCAAGCACAAATGATTATCAGTTCCTGCCCTGATTGCCAATGCCAATCAATTCCTTCAGTGGGAAGTGGAATCAATCCCAGGGGATTAAACAGCCTAGAATTCTGGCAATCAGATGTCAAACATTATCAGTCATTTGGCCAATTTAAATATATTCATTTCTCTGTTTACACCTTTTCAGGGGCCATATTTGCTACAGCACATATGCGAGAGAGGGCTCAAGATGTTATTAAACATTTTTTACAAGCATTTTCATCTCTAGGTGTTCCCCAAACACCTAGGAAGCTACTGGTTAAATTATCTGGGCTAGAACCAGAGAGCTTCAATGTATATATGACATTCCCTAATTATTTCTATACTAAAAGACAGGGTTAGAGGTGAAGGGGGCATGGAAAGCATCAAGGCAAACCAGTAGTGATCCAGAGTGCAAACTCAATATTGGGCAAAGTGGAGAAAGAGGGGAGACACATTTAAGAACAACTTATTCAAAAGCCATTCAAACAGCCAATCACTGACTGTTAAATTGTGTAGAGGAGGAAATATACCCGGAAGAAGTGCAAACCAGAAGACTTCTTCACATTCACAGCTGTTGTGGAGCAATCAAATAATCCAATGGCAGCTTTCCACTCAGAGATGAGACAACCTGAGGTCATATGACCTCAACCTTTGATATGCACAAGGAAAATTTAACGAGAGACTTGATGTAGAATCTGGTGTCTAGAAGTGACAAATGCAAGCTTTGCTGACCCCTTGTGAAGGTGAAGTTTCAAACTTTCATCAGCAAAATTGAGCAACTGAGATGAGCTTGGAAACTGAAATATGCAAGGAAAGGAAAACTGACCAAAACAGGTTGATAAAAGCAGCTTAATTACATATTCTTACAAGCTAAAAGTGAGATGGCAATGTAGGAACTCAAAATATACCATAAGAGCATCAACACATGATTGAGACAACATCATCAGCAGGGAAAATCGATTTGCTTCCCTCAAATCAACACTGCATGAGAAGAGGTGCTTTGGTGATTTAGTCATTGCTAAATTCATATAGAACCAGGAGGCACCCAAGTGTTCACAAGATTAAACTCTCCCAAGCTATCACAGCTTCCAAAAAGGCTTACTTTGGATTTTGGCTACAGGATAAAGCACAGGCACAAAACAGAAAGCTTATCTTTTGTAATTGCCAGAATGTTAACTGTAGGAGATTGCAGCACTGAAAACAAGTCAGTTAATATTTCCAAGTGCCAGAGATTTTACCCAGATTTCTGGCACCATATCTCTTGCAGTTAATAAGTTCATGCTGATTATTAAAGTGAACAATACAGAATACCATGCTGTTGGCAAAAATCCCCATTATCATTAATAAGATTAGAAAATTGCCTCTAAAAAGGAAGAAACAGCTCTAAGCAATTGATCTGTGCCTCCAGAAGACTAATAATGTGAAAAAGCAAGTGATTTGTCCCATCAGCCTCTGTTCTAGCTCCTATTCTAGCAGCAAAAGAATATTTCTAACAATTAAAAAATCTCTATAGATGGAGCAAATGTTAACTTTTAGAAGTTTTTTTGGTAGATCAGAGAAAGATATCTGAAACACTGTCCTTTACAGCCATCATCATTGACAGCTTCAGAACAGAAAGTAAGAGTCAAACCCAATGATTCTGGGGGTTCTGCTGGAGGCAGAGCTTTTCTAAACAAGCTGAATATTTGTGTGCCAAGAACTGAGCCTCTCTGGAATGTCAAGTTAGGTACCTGAAGGCAGAGACACCCAACGTCACTAGTAAAGCTTAAAAAGCGTTAAGCATAATTCCCAATACCCACACAATCTCTCTCTCTCTCAAAAAAGCCCACACTGGCAAACTGAGAATAAATCACTCCTCACAGAAAGTCTTAAATGACAGGATTTGGCTGCAGTGCCTACAATTCTTCACTGAAATGTTACATCATGTCACTTTTTATTGTCCTATGTGCATGTAAATGTGTACAAGAAAAGTGCTGCTGCTGCAGATGAGGAGATGAACAATTGCTCTTCCTAAGCTTGAATCCTTTAAAAAAATCATTGATATAATGAAATCTAATTAAGAACAAGCTTAGTGTCTTTTTTTTTTTTTTTAAATTTTAGAAAGAGGGAAAGAAGCAGAACTCAGACAAATTGTGTGCCAAAACAACAACCAAACCACCCACCTAGAAAAATAACCCCTTTTCAGTGTCATCATAGCAACAAAGTTTAAGAAAGGAAAACATATCAGTAGCAGAATGCTTTAAAAGATCTCACAGTAAAATACAGAAACAAAAACATAGAGGAAAAGCAGATTTAAAGGTTCTTAATACACTCTCAAACTAAGGCAAACCAAACTCAGGGTTAATAATCCATACTCTTTAGGTGTGCCAAAGCTTCACTACTAGCTATAAAATAATCCAGTGGTGGCTCCTATATTTGTATGTGGAATTTTGACAGAAGAGCAGATATATCTTCATCAGCACTTTGCGTCTACCTGCCCCCTCAGTTCAGTTCTTATTGTCATTTTGCAATATATTAATGATCCAAATCATTTAGTAATTCCAGCTGGGCTGCAAGAGGTTCTCTGAAGTAGGCAGCACTCCTTATAATGATAGATTGCAGGAATAATGGCCTCTTTACTGAAGGCAAAACATCAGAAAACTCCCTTAAAAATGGCAGAAGAGGAGGGACTGAAGTGTTTTTCTTTCATTGTAACTCCTAAACCCAAACATGTAAATTTAATAACTTAATTCTAGGGACTCTGGAGACAAGAGAAAATTGTGCAGGTACTGAAGAGATTTCTTGAGCATGACCTGGACTGGAGCAACCAGCAAGTCCTTCTGAGGCTGTCAATGGAAAAACCATTGGTTTGGCACACCTTAAACAGTCCGAAACTTGAAGTGTTAAATAAAAAACCCCATAATTCACAGGCCGATTAAAACAAACAGTGCTTTTCTCCCTTCCTCTCCCATTCTCCTTCCCTTTTATTTCATTGGACTTGCTGCAGAACTGACCTAATCTCATTCCTCTCACATGCCCTGAAAAGCTCTTTAATTGCTTTCTGCTACTACAATTAGTAAATGCAACATGGTGGCCATTATTATATTTCCAGGTGCTCTACAGATTTTCTGACAATAAACTAGACTGATGAAAACCATGAATGCACAAACAATCTGTAAAGTTTAATGCTTCCATTTATTAGGCTATCCGAGTAAGAAAAATAGCATTCATATGGATAAGTCCTTCAACTTCCCTCATTAATAGCTGGTCTTAATTCACAGGTGCCTTTTTAATCTCTCTTGAATTCCTCTAGAACCTAATGAATACATGTAATAATAACATCAATTCAGAATTTAATCCCGATTCTCGTCTGTCTTAAATTAGACCTCAATCATTAAGAGATTACAGGATAGTGAATGATGGTTAATCAATGTGTTTAATTTGTCCCCATTATTTATTTGATACAGTTTCTCACAAAATGACTATAAATCTTTTTCCCCCCAAGCTTGGCCACCAGAAGCAATCCTGAAATATTGAGTGAAAAAATATTAGATTTGATGATCCTCTTAAGTGCAGATTAAACTATAATTAATCTCTGTGTGTGTGCTCAAACCTTGCAGACCAATGCATATATGCACATATGTAATTCATATATAGCAAACACTTCAGGTAAGATCTATTGTGCTTTATTTTTTGTCTCTGTTAACTCTTAGCCCTATCAGTCAAGATTTCCCAGCACTTACCACAGCATTAGCCCTAAGCATCAGGAAATCACATTTCTTGGTGCCAAGGGTTTAAAAAGATTTTAATTCAGCTATTAAACTGGAGGCAGTGTGTGCCAGCCCCACAGCACATTCACCCATTAATTCTGTCCCCTGGAAAAAATGACTACCTCTTGCACCAGGCTGATAAAATGAGGAAACACTGATTATGTCTGTGGCAGCTATTCTTGACCCAACCAACAGTGACAGTCATCAAACCGCAGCACCTAGAGCGCTGCAAGCTGTGTGAGCTAACCCAAGACATCATTAATTCCAAACACCAGAGCTCTCGTCCAGAAACTGGAGTTCAGAGAAGCTTAAAAGCAAATCCCTTTGGTGGGTGGAAATTCTGTGTGCAGCTCATAATCACTTCACTGACAGCATTTGGAAGTTATTTCTCTAGCTGGACAGGTCAAACATGAGAAGCAAAGTGCCAGTGTCTTTCACTACATTGCCCAAAATTGGACCTCAGATTCAATTAATAATGTTAGATGGACAGAGATCAAATGGATTGAGTGACTAGCTGTTTTTTTATCACTTTTAGCAGGACAGGATGGAGGAAACAAAGTAGCTGTGAATGCTGCAGACAGTGTGATTTGTCCAGCCAGGATCTGAAAGTACACATGTGTTCAGAACAGGAAAAATACAGGGGTAAAAACAAGTGCCCTTGTAACCTAATCCTATCAAGCCTTTGGGAGGACACTAACTATTCAGAGGGGGCTTGGGACCTCAATTCCTTGGAAGCTAATGAATGAGATAGGATCAAGGAGGTGTCCCATAGGATTACTGTACATTAAGCCTCCATTGTAGCTTAGTGAAGGATTTGTTCCCTCAAAGAAGTGATGTACTTCATGCTGGTGTGTGCACTGCGTGACTTACTCTTAGCTGGAAAATTACGGCTTACAACACTGTAATGAGGCTGCAAAAGACACACTCTAAAGCTGGGAGGTTCTAACATCAGGGGCAGGAAAAGATGGAGGAGAACCAGCCCAGAGCCAGAGTCTTTCTTCTCCCTTGTGTCAGAAAGGCAAGGATTTGGCTGTATCATTATGACATAGTTGATACCAAGGCCTTATCTTGAGGAAAAAAAGAATGGGTTTGGCACATTTTTGTGTTCTCTTCTCATGTAGATTCGTTATGATTATTTCCATTGACAGGTTTAATCATAGATACAAAGCATTGGTAAGACAGGATATCTCTGTGTAGCTCTCCCAGGAGCAGGAGTATTTTGGAAACAAAATATGTTTTTAAGTGCTACCCTAAAATTTCTCATTTGTACCTCTCTGCTCATCTGTGAAAAAAAAAAAAAAATCCCCAGGCAGACACACATTGATTTTTTCATGGAGGTGAGTATCCAAATGATACTCAGAAAGTATTTAGGTTATGGACAAAATACCATGGACAAAACACTATGTAAGTGCACTACACAGTCTTCCAGTTTGTGTTTCTAAGGACAAATGTGCTAAAAGCCAGTGGCTGAGTCCTGCATAGAGGAAAACCACAAAATGTTTGTGATTAATTTCATAACTACATCTTTCCTTTCAGGCATAAAGAAAGTAACCAGAACTTCAGTAGAGCTCGGGATATTTAGTTTGATAGACTGTCCTGAAATACTGGTAATAAATATGAGCTAAACAGCACTAAGCTCCCACAGAAACATCTCAGTCCATTCGGGGCCTACTGGTTACCCCACCAGTTTCATCACTGACTTTTTATTTCACTAAATGCATTCTGAACTCCTTTGAAAATATGGTTGATTTAAATGGGAATAGAATCAACTATTCATTACAGAAATATCTCAGGTAGACAAATGGTTTGAATTTGTATTAATTCAATTGTTCTCCTCTCACCCCAAAATTTTGGGGTGCTGGTTTCCAGTAGCAAGTATTTTAGTTTTGGTTGAAATGTTATTCAAATTCTTGTTGATTTTTCAAAATGGAAGAACATGTGTTGCCTTAGCAATATAATTTCATGCTGTGTAATTGTCAAAATTTCTGCTTTCTTATTTATTTGCCCACAGCAGCAGAGCTAAGAAATTTCTGCTTGCTCATTCTCCTTTTAAGAAATTTTACTAGTTAATAAATACGGCTTAGTCTTGTTGCAGGGGTCTGTCCCTCAATAGTTACTATTCTCTTTCTGACTCAAAGACCAGCTGCAATGAAAACAATGCCCTCTCGTTTCTCCCAGCACTTAAAAAGGTTTATAGATCTCCAGCCTCCTACAACTCAGCAGAAAACTGCTTGCACTTGACAGTCTTCAGAAATCAGCATTGTTTCCACCCTCACTAAACCTGTCAGGCACACAAGGTCAGGAAATGAGGAGAGCTGATGTCACCTGAATCATTACCACCTCTGCTCAGACCTCTCGCCACACTTTCTCTCTTCCAGAGAAAGCTGCTTTACCCAAGAGTAAAGACTTTGAAGTCTTCTAAAACTGTCATAAAATAGTTTCTGGAAACTGTTTGGAGAACTACAAAGAACTCAAACACTTCAAATCCGTAAACTCATGAATAACTTCTTGCCAGAGTTGTCAAACTGCAACAGTGCTTTGCAATGGGCTCATTAATATGAGCACCTCTGCAGTAGCCTCTAATAGGTGTTTTTATTTTCTGGATGTGATTCTACAAGGGCAGCAATAATGAATTTTTAAAAACTATCTGGACTCTACCTACTAGTCATGCTAATTAAAAATCACTGTGTAAGTCTGTGAGACAGCTCAGAGAAAGCAGTTTGTTCTCTGAATAACATGGTATGTGCTCCTAAAAACAATGACCATAGGAAAAGAGGAAGATTAATTCCATCATGTGCCTTTGAGACAGAAACATTTTTTTGTTCTGTTTCAAAAATCATAGAAGCTGTTTATGACAGAATGCAAGCAAAAGGCTTTTAGTGAACTGAGGAACTTTCTCTGATGCCTGTAGGTAGCTGAGATTACCCCATAGAAAATAATCATAGTTCCAAGACAATGAAACAGTTCTATTTAAGCAGGAGTATGCATGCTACATGCCACTGACTGCCACAACTGTACAAAATGCAATTTCAGGTCATATCTACAAAATGAGACACATATATGAGATATATATATTACCCTGGTCCCCATCTCACAGCAGCATCATTATTCACCTGAAATCCTAGGCTTTTCCCCCCTAAACTTTCACATCCATAGGCTGTATCACTGAGACATTGCCTTTCACTCTGCAGCCAGACATGGTGTGGCTGCTGGGTGTCCCTGTGCTGTGCAGGGTTAATGTGACAAAGCAAATGCAGACCACAGCAAAGGCTGGTGTGAGTGTCTGTGGCTGCACTGCTCAGCCCTTTGCAAGCAGAGGCAGCTCCCTGTGCTCAAGTTGCAAGTCAGCTGGCCACAAGCCACCTCTAAACTGGAGCTATTTGGTTGTGGGGTTGTGGTGCCAAGCCCAAGTTTAAAGAGATGAGCTTTTTCTCAGCAAGGCCTAGAGGGTTGAGTTTAGCATCATGCAAACACCTAGAACGTGTACCAAACACCATCTCTGGTCTGGCATCCCTGAAATCAGCTCAACTTTAACTTTACTTTGCCAAATCAAATCCATATTGATTAAAATTCTCAATTTGTTCAACAGGAGTTTTTGAGCTGATTTCAGCTGTGATAAGTTTAGAAACCCCATGCATTTTCTTTGGTCAGCTACAGTCCTCCCCTCCCCACTCTAAGCAGACCATTTTATAATGCTGCATTCACCCTTTTGTTAATGATAACGTTAAAAAAATCAATGGCTCAATTAACAATCAGGAATGGAGCTTCCAGGCAACAAGCCTCGTGATCAATAACTTATGTTCAGTGAAATTAAAGGTACTTGTTAAGTCAAGTGTTAAAAGCTGCACACACTTAATATGGGAATATCAGTCACACTTTGGCAGTTTAACTTGAGAAAATCAGTAAGTACAAAGTTCCCATACTATGTTCCACACCAATGAGTAATTATTGAAGCATAAATATTCACACAAATTCATTTATGTAATAAATTCTCTAATCCCCCAATACACAGCAGTAGCGCTGAGTCGACATAAGCTTTCACTTTTGTTATGAGTTACACTTTTGAAATATGAATCCAAAATGAAATTGGCAAAACCAAATTCACAGCTTGCACAAAGGTAGTTCCCAGTGGTTTGAAGTAACATCAGTGCATGATGGCCTGGCTGCTGCAAATGACAAAATTTTCCATCAGCATAAAGGGACGTGCTAAGATTTCTTCTAATAAATTTATCTGAAGCCGCCAAAATATGCTCAAATGAAATAGAACACATGCATCTTATGGGACAGGTGAAAGCAAGGATTCGCATGGCACAGGATAAGTGACATGAAAATGTTTGATCCCTTTGGAAGAGTTATGAACACACATTGTGATATCGAAATCAAGAAACCTGTACAGATGTAATCTGACTTACCCTGTTACTAAATTCCTACCACATTTTTTAAGATGGTGGTTTAGGGGGAGATTTTTCAAAGGCATGAAGGACAGTGAAATGCTCAACTCTCAGTGGAAGCCTGGGTAAATCAGATGTCTCATTCTCATTTATGCAATCTAAAATCTCCCGCTTAGCTTTTATACGTCTGCTCTCAGTAGAGCTTTTCTTTGAGAAGAGAACATTTAGGGCAATGTCAAAACTGACTCCTACATCAAGCTTGTGACAAAATTCATCTCATGGTCAATAGCCTTGTTTTTAGAGCTCCACTGATAACAGATGATTTAGCAGCATACTCCTGCTCTGGGAATAGCCAAATTGAAGGCTGCTCTTCCGATTATACTGAACTGCTTCTACTCAGAGTAGGGAATATTCAGAGGGTAATTTATCCTTGCTCAAAACTTTTAAAAATAAATAAAATAAATGAAGAGAAATCTTTGCATGGCTCATTTTGCATATCAAGGACTCTTTCTTACTGCAATCTGGTGTATACTGTACCCTTTTCCAAAGAGCACAGAAGCCTTGTGAGGCTTGAATTCCTGAAGCAGTAATAGAGAATATGGGGATGGGGGTGTGATGGGGTGAAAGGGTGATTCTCTTCATTTAATGAGTTGCCCCTTTCTTCAGAACCTTATGATCATATCCTGGGCACTGCTGACTGCACTTTGGTGGGTACCTAATCAACAAAAATCAATCATCTGAAGTTGCACAGATAGCATTTCATCTCCATCAAAAATCATCTTCCTATGGAGTTCCATTAATATCTTCATCATTGTTTAACTCAAGAAGAAACTTCTGTTGTAAGAAATATCAGCCTTTGGTTTTAAATTATAATTAAAGCTGTGCAATGTTCACTTTGGAGGAAGCAGCTAAGGCTACTTAAAGTAAGTATTTGGTTTTCCAGGATGATTTTCCCATGCAGAATTAAACAATGCACCTTGACAACATGCAGAGGGATGACCAGTTGATGAATTTGAGTGTGAATAACCCTATTTGCTAATAGAAAAACACCTTACCCTTTGATGTCTCTCAACGAGCACATTCTCAGCCCTCGTGAACAAACCTCCTGCCTTGAGGGAATCAGAAGCCCGACCCTAGCTGTTCTTCCCAGGCCAGTTTGGGAGGTATATCCATGGTAGGTGGGTGAGAAACTTCTTTTCTACAAGCTACAGATAAAATTTAGGGTAGGAATAAAGACACCTGTTTCTGAGAGTACAGGTCTTTCATACCTGCCTCCCCAGCAGGTTCTTATAGCTCAGCCTCAGCAGCTCATAAACTTTTGGCTCAACCTGTTTTATAGGAACATTTTGAGCCCTTATTGCACCCTATTCTATTGGCCTGGTCATTTTAATCCAAACCCCAGAGTCTCTAATCCTCCCACTCACCCTTCCCCCCAAATCAGGCATGCTGCAAAGGACATTTCCCAGCATGGGTCTAGTGTGTTAACCCATAAACAGGGTGAAAGAGGCACAGTGAGCACTAAAAAATGCATTTCTGCTGGCTAGTGTGTTGGTGGTACCTCCTCCTGAATAAAGGGTGAGAACTGGTCTCCTGAGGATACTCTGGTATGCTCAAACAGAGATGTTTGGAAAGCAGGTAGCAAAAGATCCAGAAAACAGCATATCTAGGTCAGTAGAAAAGACTGTGAGAGCAGCAGGAAACCTGCTGACAGCAGGAAATAAAACCCCAGCTGATGGTTGTCATGATCCAGCAGGAATCCTTGCTCTGCCCAGTGGCTGCACTGCAGCCTCTCAGAATAGCTGCCCTTCCTTTTCACTGTGCACAGGTAATCCTGCACAGCACGGCACATTACCCAGTCAAAAAAAAAAAATCTTTCAAAAATTAGGATTCCATAACTAACCTGGTTGCTGCTTCTCCACTCCAGATTAACACCCCAAATATGTTGCTTGCAGTGAAGATTTACTATGGTATGGGCTATCACACAGAGGGCAAATTCTGGCTGCAGCAGCTCTGGAAAGACAATACATCACACAGAAGGAAAAAACAGCCTTGTGACACAAAGCCAGCAGTGGGTTCAGCTATTGTTTGCACTTGGAGGAACACTGATGTTTCGTCTTGTGCCTCTTCTGCTAACAAAGAAATAGGACTGCAGCAGGAGTTATTACCTGCCCGCTCTATTTTCAGAAGCATGGGACAATCTGTGAGCTGCATAACTCTCCACACTAAATATTTGAAACAAAGCTAAGCCATTGAATGAACAAACAAAAACACTGTAAAAGAAGTGAAACCTGATTCACAGTAACTGGATCTAACAATTTCCTCTGTCCTCAACTCCCTCACAACACTTTGCTTTTGAACATGGAACCAATACAGGAGTGTTGCACATCTAAAGGTGAGTTGAAGAACAAAACAAAAAAAGGCAAAACCCCCCTAACCTGCTGTTTTGGGAAACAAAGGACTGTCTTGAGTGAATCCTGGTTTAATCTTCTTGATATGATCCAACTACAACTGCTTGACTGGAAACAGAATTTATTTAAACAAGGTTCTATATAGATCAGGATCACTACAGCCTTCTCTAAGCTTAAGACATCTAATCAACACAAGACAGAATTTAGATAGAGTTTAGAGTTTGTTTGGGAACAAACAACAACCTGCCTTTGTCAATCCTCTACCACCATGATCAACAAAGTTAATCTAGATGCTGTTGTAGTGTGTTTCTTGTTAATGGTATGTTCTGTTCTTGCCCAAGTAATGGTTTGGTCCAAATTATACCCTCCTTCCCACCTTGTCAATCTACCCTGAGTTCCCTATTAATCATACCTTGTGCTAACCCCCTGCTTGGAACTCCCCTTCAGAAATCCCCTTAAGTACCATGTCCCATTAGCCCATGTGACCCAGTTTTCCCCCCTTACCTCTCTCATTGGATGATGCTTTTGTGAACCCTGCCCTTTTCCTCTCCCCAGGATACCTCCAATTAGCTAATAATTGTACTCTCCCTTTAGACCACCCCCATATTTCAGCTGTTGTACACTTGCATTTTCTGTCTTTTGCCACCATATTCCCCAGAGTAATAAAATCCTCTTTAATCCTATGCAAAAGACTTCCCCCTCCTCCTTGCCTCTTTCAAGCACAGACTGACAGCCAAAAAGGTTGTAGAGCAGCTGCTCTAGTCACAGTTCAGGTCACCCTGCCCCTGGGGTGTGACCCATTCCTGGTGCAGGTTGGAGTGACAGAGCCAGTGCAGCTCCAACCCACTGCATCAAGACACAGCTTTTGTGTATCAAGGTATCCACAGGGTCTGTTTTTCAGAGCTAAACACAATACCATTGACTGACTTTGACAGCACTTTTCAGTATTCAGTGTTGGCTGATGTACATTGCAATACCTGCTCCAGAATTGCTCATGTCTGATAAACTTCCTGGGAACAAATCTCTCAAATGTGCCCTTCCATGGAGGCAAGGGAGAGGTCATTTCATGCTCAGGTCATTTCAAGTTCCTCCTAATTGTACTTTTGAAAGATTTCTCACAATTGTCCCTATTTAACTGTCACGTTCTTGGGAAACCAGCATACCCTTCTCTTCCTATCCCCGTGGCCCTAGTGAGAAATATTACTCAGGTGTTTTATGCATTCTTTTTCATGTTTCTCCCAGGAAATCTGAGGGAAGGCTAACAGATGCAACTTGAGCCGTATCAAACATTTGTATGTCCTGTTTTACTGCCTGCCTTGCAAACAGCAAACAGCAGAAGCAATTTTAGTTTTCAAAATCACAGCTGCTCTTTGGGCTTGTCAACACAAGATGGCATATACTTTACACACATCTGACAAGCATGATGGATACTGGAAAGCAAGATTTTTTTTTATGTATTAGTTTCATGTTGCCCCTATACAGAACAACCTTACTGGTGTTATATAATTTGTGCTCTGTTAGAAAATGGATAAACAGATTATCAAAATGCATTTAGAACATAGAGAAGTTGCAGACTTGAACAGGTCTTATTTTGGCAGGGCTTTTTCCCAGCCCTTTGCAGGACAGTCCCAGGCTGTCGGCATAAAAACCTCCTTCAGGTACCTTGAGAGCGAGCAAACATCGTTCCTGGCAAACCTCTAATATCACAGAAACAAATCAGGATGTCAGTGCAGAAAATTGGGACCCAAGTGGAGGAGCCATAAATCTGTCCCATCCTGATTGAACGAGTTGTGCCCTGAAGGATTGCAGAGTGCTGAATGGCTTTTGCCTGTCAGCTCTCTGATGCAGGCTGAGGGGGAGCAGAGTTATGAAGAGAGGGTAGAGGTGAGCCCTCTTAAGGGCCTGATAGAGAGAGGAGATGAAAACTCTGAGTCTGGACCAGACTGGCTGAGGAGAGAAATCAAACAATTGGACTGACTGGTATATTACTCAATATGATATACTTCGAGTTGGGTTTTTTAAAAACACTTAAGGATGTACATGCATTATGGAAAGGCCTAAAGAAGGAAAAGAGAATAATTTACTTCCCAGCAAAGTTAAGCAGAATTGGCTGAACAGTGAAGTCTCCAGAAAGATGATGTGGCAATGCAGCTGTGAGTTAAAACAACACCTTCATTTTTTACTATGGAAAAGGTATTGCTTATTTCAAGCTACTGTTCGGTAACTGATGGTTCACAGAATGACAAAACTGCTTAATAACAAAGAGCTTCTAGATATCTCCTGAAATATTTAATGAGAAATGCATGTAGAGTGCAGCTATCTGTTCTGGCATGGGTAGTCAGAGCAGATCATTTATTTATTTAGAGATAAGAGTGGGAAAAGCAATTTTGATCTGTAAGAGAGAATAAGACTCAGGTTTCAAAATTCTTGCATCACTTCGGAAAAAAAGGCTTAAATATCTATGTCACAGAAGGCAAAGCCAGACCCACTTGTGCAACCTCAGTATTTCTACAGAAGATGGCAACTGCCTGCCTGAACACTCCCAGTGTCTTCCAGGGCAAAGCTAGGCATTTTGTTTTAAACTTTTTTCTTAACTGGCTCAACCTAATCCAGCCTGACAATCTGTTATGGTGGCATAGCTAAAAGGGATTGTAACAAACAGCAGGGGGTTGTAACATCTTAAACAAATGCATCTGTTCCCAAAATGTATTTGCATGTGATATTATTATGTTGAAAAATTGATCTTGCAGTCTTTCTTCATGTGGGTTATGAGTTTCAGGGTTGATATTTTGTGTTTCATGCAGCCTGAGTGATGCTGGGCTCTTTGGATTTGTCTTTTCTTGCAAAAGTATGAAAGAGGAATCCAATAGATACTATTTTTACAAGTTTAAGAAAGTTACCGCTCCTCCAATTTGAAGCATTAAGTAGAACATGGCAACCTAGTATTATTTAAAATATTCCTAGAGGGAAATACCTCTGGAAGCATCAAAATCTCAAGCTTGTTTTCATTACAGTAACAGAAATTTTGCCATTGACTTAACAGGGAAAAGGAAGTAGATTCTAATAAGGCAAAAGGGATATCACTTTGCCGGGCGTTCCAACTGCTGTGTAATAACTTGCATATGTCTAATGGAGAGCAGAACTGACTGGGGAAATACCTCTGAAAGATAAGAGATGTTATATCAGATTTATTTGCTCTCTAAAAGTGAAACAATTCTTGGGAGCCACTGAATTTTCACCAATGCCACAGCAGTTCACAGAAGATTTTTTCCTACCAGCTCACTCACTGCCTGGCTCCTCTCCTAGACATCTCTTCTGTGGAGAATAAATCCAAGCTGGGCACCCTTTGGGCTCCCAGGAATTGAATTTCTTCAATTTGAGAGAGCCAGGTGTTGTTGAAATTATCTATAAATATCGCTAGTATAGCTTCCTGTGTAGAAAAGCACAGGAATGTGGGATCTTGTTCTCTGAGAGCTTAAGGAATCTGAGGAGCAGACTAAGCAGCCTAAGGAGCCTCACCAAAATGTTACTTGTATGACACATTAATGCCAAGTTAGGATGCTGTACAACAGGATGCCTATGCTTGGGGATGAATGGAAAAAAGAACACTGTTTAACTTATATGACGCTCTGCACACATCCTCAAGCTGCAATAGTCTTTGCAGGCTCCTCTTATCAACACAAATCCTATCTTGTGGGCTGAGCACATAACTGCTGAGCTGCAGCCACCACCAGGGATGTCCTGCTGTAGTCACTGCACAAGCAGGATGAACTGGAATGTTTTTTTACTAGCATCTTGTGCAAACCCATTGGGCTGCACAAACTCTTTTCCTGGATTGAAAAGAATTAATTGTCTTGAATCATTCTGCATTAACAAGGTTGATTTACTCAACACAAGTCAGTTCCTGAGCATAGTAACAACATTCTGTAGTCAGCCCACTGTCTTATCTTCCGCTCTTGTTTCAGTGATTCTCATCTCTCATACATGACTACTACAATAAGATGAAAATTGGACAGTAAAAACCTGGGTTTTGAAAGGACAATGTGCACAAGCATTTTTGTGCAGTTTCTGCTTTGCTCTTGAAAGCCAAAGCCTTGCAAGGTACCTGCAAAAGCTTGAACAGTGAAGGTGGGGCTGGGAAAAATTCAACAGAGCTGAGCAGTAGAACATTTGACATGAAAAGATGATCTTCCTTACTGTGGCAGCTTTTCTTTTTTACCTTTTTCTCTAATTTTCTTCAGCCAAAGATGTAGAAAGTTTTTCAGATATGCATTTCTGGTTATTTTATTATCAAAAAGACACTGAATGAATTCTTGTTTACTTCATAAATTTTTAACATGACATATATGCAATTTTCTTGTTTTGAGTGGTGGAATAGAAGAAAAGATATGAAGTGATGAGTGTGCACATAAGAGAAAAAGAATGGTCAGACAGGAAGATCCCTCAAGGCCAAAGGACTCTTCTACTGAGAGATATTATCTTTAAAAAGCAGGTCTTACACCAAGATATTTTTATGTCACTTTGGCAGTATAAAGGGTTCTCAACACAAGGAATTGGACTCCTGAGAACAAATCCTACAAGAAGAGTGTCAGTAATTGATGAAACAATGTCTGAAGTCTCCTCCAGCTTTGCAGCAAGTACAGGAGTTGGATTAAAATGAAATCTGAATGTACTGAGCTAATGGCTTTTCTTCTTCCCTGGTAGCAAAATTCCAGCAAAGGGGCAAAACCAGATGACAGGCACTGAGATATCAGAGAAAAGAAAAGCCTTTGTGATTTTCCACATCCAAGCTGAAATCACAGCACATCATTTTGTTTTGCATTTGTTCTTTGGCCACAGCACTGCAGCATTGCTCAGGAACCTGGTGCACAGAAAGGTCAACCTCATTCCAGCCCCACTCCAGATGCAGCTCTGGCCTTGCCCTCTCCAAAGAAACTAAAATTCTGCAATGCCCTGCATACACAATATATTCAACAGTGTAACATAAAAGGATCTCATAAACTCCCCAGAGACTGTCCCATATATGGACCCTGCAGAAGAGTGGACAAAGAACACAGAAGAGGCAAAAGAAGAACTTGACATACCAGCAAAATGATTAAAATTTAGAAGAATATTTCTAGAATTATTTTCTTTAAAAACATCCAGGATAAACAACAGATGCACATAACAACCTTTAGAAAACTGCATTTTCTCAGTTTTATTATTGCTTATTCCTTTTAAAGAACAACACACATGTTCAATAAGATCTTTTTTTCTTCTCTAATTCGCTAGCAAACCAGAATAAAAGACTTCCCTTCAATTAGGTACAACTGACCAATAAGAAATATATATATTTCAAAGGAAAATTTGATTAAAGGATTCTGCCTTGACTCTTGTAAGTTTCATTCACAGCAAGCACCTAGCAAATCCAAAGTGCTTTTCTGCCTCAACTAACCTCAATTAGTTAGTGCTCAATGCTGATATTAAATATATGATGAGAGAGGAACTTGAAGGTTAAGGTACTTTCACCCCAACCTGGATACAGCCAACAATCTGAATGAAATAAAATCTTCCTTCAGTATGGAAGTTAATAACTTAAACCAACAAAACTGTGATTGTTTTTTTGATCTTTTTCTGTCATGATCTAATTATTAAAACACAGGCTCCGATTCCTGTCTTAGTTACACTGATTCATACCAGCAGTAGCACCACTTGTTTTAAATCAAGACCTGAAGAATGTACTGTAGTTCTTTTCAGAATTACGGCAATTTTGTATTTGGAGGGTGTGCTGGATATTTTCCTATGACCTATAATTGGACCAAAGCACCAAATTTTATGATACTTCAGATTTGAAAGAGATTCTAAGACTTTCAAAGGTTTTATTAGCCACTGCATGGATCTATGCCTGAGCTGAACAGTCCTGCATAGAGCAGGAAAAACCACTGAGGGTTGGCGGCCGTGAAAACACAGCTCTCACTTGTAATTTAGTAATGTTTTTCCCCCCTGTCACAGAGCTCCTACAAGATGAAAGGTTTTTGGCATCCATTTTCTTGGTAGTCACCAAGGATATATTCTTTTTTTTTTTTTTTTGAGATGTTGAAGTTCATAGGGGCTTAGAAACATATTCCCTGAAAAATCAGCCCCAATGATCTCCAGCTGGGAACAGAGAGTTTGTTGTTACTTCAATTTTTGTCTGATTTCAAAGTACATTTGCTGCCTATGCCTCTGAGTAGGTGCCTCTGCCACCTACTCTTAGTCAGTCTTTTTCAAACATGAGACTAAAGCAATCTTCAGTCCAAGCCCTATCCCAGCTGCTGTCTCAGCAGGCACCAGGGACATTTATGTCAGATGATGAAAATTTTCGGGGCTATGGTTGTGGTGACCAACTTCATTTTCAGTGACTTAATCTCAGAATAGTTTACCATCTATCTCACAACAGTTGTTTATCTGTGCCTTGTTTCCTTACTTTCTCTTTCTCCTGGAAAATTGCAGTTTGTGTTTTTGTGGGCAGGTAGAGGCAGTGAGTGACTCCCAAGGTTTTTTGCTTTTGTTTTGTTTTTAAGATTCTAAAGCAGGGCTTTTGCATTTTAAAACAGCCATTTTTGTTAACTTCTGTAAGATGTGAAGGGAGCATTTCAACCACTTCAACAACCTTTCTCTTCCTAAAATGTCTCTGTGTTATTTCTTATACATAAGGGTTACATCAAAACTTTTTCTGAGCCTCTCCAGAGCACTTTACTCAAAAAGAAACTATCAGAGCAAAAAGGACTTCTGTTTATTAGCTCAATCTGCTTCATTAGATTCCCTCTGTCATGTGTTTTCCCACATAAACAGGATAAAAAAATCTGCTAAAATCCACTGGCAGCTATGGCAGACATTTCCTTAATCCGATTAGCTGCCGCCTCCCTGTTTGCACCAGTTTCTGTGAGCAGTTACCACATTACACTACAATCTGCTGGTTTCATCTGCACTGGCATCAGGCAGCATTCAAAGGAAGTCTGGCCTCATAATAACAGCCTTTGAGAGCCAGGAATCTCCTCTCCACACATATGCACAAGCTGCTGTCTCTCAAATTGTAAAAATCTGACTGATCCAGAAATTCAGCTCTGAATGAATAGGGCATTCCCAAAAACAGCCACCTGAAACTGCTGTCACCCAAACAATTCTCTGCTCAGACTTGTCTTTTTTTCAGCTCTTACATTGTGATGCTCAAATTTGCTGAGACACTGAAAGAAAACATCCTTGCTCAGTTTTCTGGCTGGCGGAAAAGAAAAGGGAAATGTTTCTTCAGATTGGAAGGGAAAAAAGCAGCTTATGTTTGAACACAGAAATCTTGTTCATGTCTGCTCAGCTCCTCACTTGTGAGTGCTTGCACTCACGTTTCTTGCTTCCAGCAGTCCAAAGGGATACACTGAGTGCACAAGTGATCCAGAAAGGAAAGGCAGGTTTTCAAACTCCTTCCTGACTCACAGCCAGATTCTTGGGGAAAAGGTCATAAAACAGTCAAGAAGAGGGCTTGAACAGACCCTGACTCTATGCAGACTAGGGCACATCTGAAGAGATCTAAGTTTAAATAGAGATAGAGATAGATAATAGAGATTTAATGTGGATCTTGAAAGGAAATTTTGTCTTCTGATCATAATGATTTTGTCCTTCTGTCCTTCTGGCCTTCAGCTAAAAGTCACAGAGGTAACTCCCCCCCAAAATGCTACTTAATTCTTAATTCCCTTTCTCAGCCTACCAATTTTAAAAACTTTTTTTTTTTTTTTTTTTTTTTAAATTTATTGCTTAAAAAAGGAAAAGAGAATGGCAGAGCACCAAGTTACAGAGGAATTTTTGGAAGAGATATGGAAATTAGGACTCATAATACAGTCTATAAATGCTGCAAGATGCCAGTTAATGGTTAGGAAATAGGCAGCAGACTCATTCCAGGGAAATGGCAATGTAGTCATTGTTCCTGAATGGTGTAACAAAGATTTTTCATCCTGTACATGTTCTTGGTCTCTGAGCAAGTAGTTTCCTTCTGAATGCAAGGAGTATGGCTCTATCAATGATCTTGACATTACAGCATTTGTCTTTAATCTGTCTGGGTTTTTAACCCAAACCAGCAAAAAATCAAAACAAAACAAACAAAAAAAAAAAAAAAAACCCAACCAAAAAAAACCCCAAAAACAAAAAAAAAAAAAAAAACACCCACACCCAAAAAAACCCACAACAAAAAGATTTAATTTCCAGAACTATATGCTTATAAGAACCTTTGGCTTTTCCAGTTTCAGCTTTTGAAATTTTTCAAAATTATCAAAGGAAAAAGTCCACTGAGGATGTTCCACATTGGCGAATTTCAATGCAAGAAACAATGGGATGCATTTATTGATTTTGGGCAATGCCTTTGCCCTGAGCAGCTGGACTCCCAACCTCCTCAGGAGTTCAGGTGTGGCAGCCCAGTGATGAAACTCTTTAAAACTTCACTTGCAGGAGAAGAATAAGCACTAGAGCAAGAGGGTACAACTATACTCAGAGGATCATTTAACATTAACAGTTTCTTCTTTGCCATTTTCCACTTCTTCCAAAGCAGTCCACAGCTCTAAAGAGATTACAACCTCAAAATTCAGGTCTAAGTATTACACACTATCAAGCAGGATGGTTTAACTCTGTCAGCATTTCCCTTGTCCTAGTTTTTTGCAGATGGAGAATTTCATCAGATTTGATAACTTAACTACCATTTTAGCTCTGATAGAATGGCAAACTCCAGCAAAAATGGCCCACCAGACTTTTTTTCAGCTTGGACCTAGCTGGCAGTTTAAGAGTCTTACAATAAATATATAATATATTATTATATTATCATTATAATTATATATTATTAATAATATAATATCAATTATTTTAATATTCTATATAATATGCAATAATACAATATACATTATTATAAGAACATAATAATATATAATTATTATAATAATGCCTTATTTACAGTAGGGAAATGCATAGAATGTACCACTATAACTCACAAAAAATGTTTTGACTAATAACCAGATTTAGACTTGACACTGCGAATCAAGAATAGAAAAAGAAATTGAAATTTTCAGTTACATAATCTGTTGTTCTTGGAAAAAGAAACTCTCTTATGACCTTGTTTTTTGCTCAGGATCTAAACAGACTCATTGAAACAACACCAAACATGTACTGGAGTTATTGTGAGGGCAAAAAGTAGAAAATTGGATACCTATTCCCCATGGGAACTTGGGAAATAAATGAGAAACTCAGAAATAAAAAAGATATGACTACAAAAACTAGCACTAAAATGAAATGCTCTGACAATGGAAGGTTTCAAAATAATTTGTTACTTTTTTAATTTCATAAAACAAATTTGTATTTGAGAAATGAGATTCTCTGAATAATCCAAACAAGTCTTTCACTGTAGCAATGATTATTATCCTATTTAAATAAAAGACCTATGTTTCTGTAGTAATTATCATACCATATCCCTAATTAATTATTACTCAAAATATCTGTTAAAATTCTTGCCAACCATTTAGAAACAGGCACAAATTATTCCCTTTGATCACACTTGCATTGCTAAAGGCACATTAAAAATACAGAGAGAGCCTGGAAAAGTCTTACAAAATTGTTCATAAAGCTGGAATTATGTTAAATACTGCAGCAGCCCTTACTTTGCATATTCACAATTTGGTTGCATATGAAGACAATTACTGGTTACGGACAAGAGGTCAACCCACACCCTCAACGTGAACTTGTATACAATTCAAGACAATAATTGCCCTCTAATTTGAATACATGATGAAAGAAATTAAGGAGAAAAAGCCCCATAAGATTTGTGAGCTTCAGATCATGCTACAGTTAAATAGGTGATAACAACTGCCCAGATTCTGCAAGGCTGAATTCGACCTTTGGATGTTTAGCACATTGCCAAGTACTTAATGAAGAGAAAATCCTGGCCAGAGAATGTGATGCTCTGCTCCTGGTCCTTTGAAAATCTCTATGGATCTTTAATTCCCATGAACAGAATAATTTTTTAAATGATTCCTGTGAAAAACCCATGACAGCAAAGATAGATGCCTTTCACAATTCAAATTTGTGATGCTCCTGGACTTGGTTTCAAATCTCTGATGTTTCTTTCACTAAACCTCCTCTAGAATTGCCATTTCTACGTCAGGGTCCTCATTTCTAAAAGAAATACAGCTATACTCTCTGTGCATGTTTCACTAAAGCTTTGAAACCAGTTTCAGAAAATACTAAACCCACAGATGAAATAGGTACTGTATGAGAACACAGTGATATCAGCTTGTCATCAACTTAACACTCTTTTTGCAAAATTATTTTGCCAATTTCCAGGTGGCTGGTCCCAGGTTATTAAATAATTTCTGATACTCTCTTAACTGAGCATAAGCAAACTAAATTGAAACATGAAGCATGCTAGGGATGTATTGATATCGGAGAGCAGTTGCATCTACCCGGGTCAAACTCATTTCAGCTCGGAACTTACAGAAAAGGTGAAGGCCAAACAACCAACTTACAGAAAAATTGGAGATGTTTTCCTGCCTCTGAATAATGCAGCTTGTGAAAATCCAGGAAAATATACTTTAAATCTTATGTCATCCTATTCACAAGAAAAATATTTTTTTTCCTTCATTTAACACAGTCAATCAAAAATACCCTCGAAGTCTCTCACAGGTTAGATAACACTTAAGAACATCCAAGTGTGAAGAGTACTGAGCCACAATGATGCCCCTCATTCATTGTTGTTATATATTCAGATCAAAATCCCCCACTAATGAAAATACAACCTATGGAAAATTCCAGTGAGATGCAATCCAAGCAACAAAGTACTTTCCTGTAGTTTATTAGGCCAACTTTTGAACTCAGCAGACAGAACTGTGTCTTCTATCTAGTTCAACAAAACAAAGCCAGGACACCTCCAAGGCTCTCTGGAGGTCCTGCTTAATTATGCAGATATTTCAGGCTCTGTACTTGAACTGCACAGAAGAGCTGCAATGGACAGATCCCTATTTTAAACCTTGAAAGAAGATGTTACCACAAAAGAATATTTTAATCAGCTGCTAAAAAAGTGGTTGAGAGCCTGAACTGTAAAAATAACCAAGTACAAATTTTAGAAGGAATATTTTCCTCTGAAAACTGTTGCAGTTTAATAATGAAGTCATGAGATTTGCTTCAATATCGCTATCTATATGAATCAGTCTAGAAGCAGGTAGGACTGCCCTAAAAAGCCCAAACAAAAACTATCAACATGAAAACACCCCCCAGGTCTAACACAAATTAGGGGACTTCTCCCTCCACCCCCCAATACATAACATGTGACGCTAATGGGAGTTTTGTGCACTTTGTACATGAGAAGCATAAAAAGTAATTCCCTTATGCTGCAGTTGCTAAAGGGAATTTGTTACATTCACTGATGTTAAATTAGGCCATTGTGTATACACTTCAGAAAACGAGGCAGGCCATAAAAACTCCTACATGTTATTATTTGAACATTCATTCCTCAGATTGTCTCTTTGCTGATATTAAAGTCTGAATGTTGTTCATCAGAGAGTGACGGATAATAAAGAAGTGATTGACAAACTTATTACGTGGCTTTAAAAATAAGTTCTTCCAATTCAAAAGATTCTTCTCGAGTCCAAGGAGATGTGGCTTGCTCTTTGTAGCAGAAGGCTGAAAATGGAAAAAAATATACATAGGGAAAAAAATACACAGAGGGAAAGAATTGACTTGGTTTGTATTTTAACTGTGTAAATAATGGGATACATGGTTCTTAGTTGAAAGTATCTAGCATGGCTTAGAGAGAGGAGTTAGAGCTGGGGCTGGGGGATACTCCTTTACTTACTTCACATCAGTCTGGCCAGTCTGAGCAAGCAGGGTCACTCCATGGCACAATCTCAAGGAGGTGCTGCTACACTAAAGTCAAATGTGCACAGTAGCTCAATGGCATGTTCCTTACTTGTCACCCAGGCGTCTCCTGGGGCCCATACTCCCTGTGCACTTTCCTTTAAACCCACCAAGACAAAAGAAATTTTCTCCCCTCCCAGTCCTCTTGTTTGCTCCCAGACCCTTTTTGAGGTCAGCAGACAGGGAGCTGGATGGGTTCCCTCATGCTGAGTGAACTGGGGAGGGCAAGAAAGGCTGAGCATGAGGGTGTGTTGTGACCAGCCTTTGGCAGCAGCAGCACAGGTCCATGCCTGACTCCATCCATGCCTTGGAGCTACTTCCCAGATTGTGTGTGCAGCCTTAAAGGCTTCTCCTGGTCATGATTTTCTGTCTTTGGGTGAGGACAGGACCCTTCCAGCAGAAAGCAAGTCCCTAGTTATACTGCACTTATTTGCCACCCTTTTAGCTCTCTGAGCATCTATTGCAAGGTCAGAAAAACAACAGTGCTGTCACAAGGAAGCAGCAGGGGCAGAGAGGCAACTGCATGAGATGCAAGGCCAGCCATGCCTTCCTTGGAGCAGTCCCAGAGCTCTGACTGCAGAGGTGCAAATAATCCTTCAGTGCCAAGGGCCTGATTGAAGCCTGCTTTTTGATTCATTGGGCTCCAGACTAAGGTCAGACCTGCTCATTTTTTTACTCTCAATGAACTTTAAGCCCCAGGCACCAAACAGCCAACACTTCAGGTATCAAGTATATAGACTTAACTTCAGCATCTCCTTCTCTAGAGCAGCAGCTGCTGTTGCAACAAGGTCACTGATATTCAGGCAAAGGATGGAGAGTTCTGACTGCCAAAATCCACAGTCAGAAAATGCAGCATGTGCATAGGTGTTTGCAAAAGCACAGGAAGACTTTAAGTCTTCTGACCTTGCGATATTCCTAGAATATGCCTCTTAAAAACTGTAGTCACTTAAAAGCAAAACCAGCTGAAAACAAAACCATATTATTAGAAGTTTTGTGATGGGATAATGTGAGCTCATTTCATGAGCTAAATTCTGTGCTTTCATTCAAAATAACAGAAAACAATCTTTCTCCAGTCTCTCCCCCACCTCCCATTTTCTTTTCATTCTGGGCCAAGCTCAAATCCCCTATCAGCCATGAGCAGCTAACCTTCAATTTCTGTCAGCATGGTTTACTATGAGCCTACACACTGCTACCTGAAGCAGCTGCTTTTTTTCTAGTTAACCTTTTAAACTATCAAAGCTCATTTTTTAGTCAGGGTCATCTTTCCTCTGCTTCCCCTCCCCTGATCCCTTTTTCTCCCTCACCCAATCACTCACACGTGAGCTTAAAAGCATGTTAAATGGATTTATTTGGCAAGAACTGAATACATCTTCCTGTTTGTTCAGGATTCTGAAGGAGTGTTGCCAATGGCTTTTCAATAGTGTCCTGCCACATCCATACACAAAACTATAAAGCATCTTCTATTACCTCAGATTGCAACAATAGAAAAGCTGTTTCTAGGAAAGTCTACAACAATGCATTGTTGTCTAGGACTCCAAAATCATAGCTACATCTCAGCAGCATACTACAGATTTTAGTCATCTGAAGAAGAGCCAGGCCACTGCAAGGGCACCATGCAGCATTATGTCACTACAAGGTGTGGTGTGAACAAGGTTTCTGACAACCAGTGAATTAGCCCTGGAAAAGAGTTTAGTTTTGCCTTGAAAATCAGCACAGATGAGTATTTTCCTTTAATATAGGTTAAACAAAAATTTAAATATTTTGAAAGAAGTTGATCCCTTGTCCTGTCTTACTCAGAAAGGAAAAACAGTAGGCAGTGTTTTGCTTTAACCCCTGCACAACATCTGACTTTAGGTGACTTCTATTACTCAGAGTAATAAAAGCACCATTATCTTGAAATTCAGGTACACAATTAAGGTATTTCCAGATCGTTCAATGACATTCAAAATAAGTGGAAAAATATGCATATTGATTTTCCGTTTTGACAGCATTAAGATTTATTTACTCTTGATGTTGCAGTGACCTCTAGTTTGTCTTGGTCAATACATACCTCAAGGGTTGATAAACCTGAATATTCACCTCCATGAGAGTCAATATCCACTTTATAATACAAAACCTATCCCATGGGACAAACATTAATATATTGTTGAATAGATTCAGACCCTCACCTCTTTCTTCTCTTGATGTGAAAAATGACCGAGCTTGAATCCTTGGCAAAATTGAGGGGAAGTAAAAAAAAATGGCAATGAATTCTGACAAACTAAAGAACATGCAAAATGTGTCATTGACCTTTACCTAAAAGGACCCTGGATGAAATAATCATCCAGTTTTGGGTATTAGAGAAGAGTCAGGCTGGTTTTTACAGGATAACTTCAACCTTGTTCTTGTAGAAATTTACCCACAACTAAAACCTCGAGATACAACTTGCCTATTTATAACTGACTGTCTTCTAGTGATGCTCTCCCCAAAAGGCACCAACAGATGGAATGGGATGCTGATTTCCTTCCCAGAAGACAACAGCTGGATGGAATGTTGTTTGCCTAGTACCAATGTTAACTTCTGGTTGATCATGCAGCTCCCAAAAATTTATTCTGGCTATCATGAATTATGATTACCAGTGCATGTTTGGGAGTTTACTACAGAGACAACCACAGTCCAGAATAAAATACAGGAATTTTGTAATTACATCTCTCTTTTAACCATTCAGGTTGGCTGCTTTACCACTGAGGGTATCTTAAGCCCTACAGGCTGTGCTCACTCCTGTCAAGAAACTTAACCAAGGGACAGAATAAGTTTCCACATAATACAGAAGAAGAATGTGAGCTCAGTATTGACTGACTGCAATTGCCATTAAAATATCAGCTTTTTTTACTTAGAGGGGTTTTTTAAGCTTACTACAGTAAACATCTGAGAATTCTTCTATTCAGGTAGCAGATACTGTGAGTTTTTAAAGTTTTTTTACAGAACTGCTGTCTGTCTCTGTGAGTGATGAACTGGCACTAGGCCAGGCTGACACACATCTGTGTGTTGCATCTTTTAAGCTGAAGAGAGTTATCAATGCAACTCAACTTTCTGATGATTAATTCCTACTTTTGAATTTGCTGGTGGGAAAAAAAATCCCCTGCATCAGTTGCTGCAGACCAGAAAGGATCCACTGCAGGAATGTGGACAAGGGGGAAATGTGTCCTGGTGTCCAACAGAAGAATTACCAGAGTTGCAGTTACCAGAAGAACTCTGAAGATGGTTCATATTAGGATGGTTGCAACTTATATTGGAAACTGGACCAGAGTGCAGGGCTGGGCTAAGAGCAAACCAGGCTTAAACTTTGAAGGTTATAAAGAAAATTTATTAACATAACTAAAGAATAATAATAAAAATCAGAATAAAACTTTTAGAACACTTTTCTTCCTCCTCACACATATAATTTTTTTTTTACTGACTACGTACAGAAACAACACTTAGAATTTTTAGTAAGTTTTTTTCTTTTTAGAATAGTTTTTTTTTTTTTTTTTGTTTGTTTACTTAGGGAGAGGAGAACTTCTTGTTATGTTATGGAGAATTTTCCACAAGAAAGTTCTTCTTTTGTGGCTTCAATTTCTACGAACAACAGCCACCTGGGAATTTGTATTTGAGAAGTTTTTCTTATTTTTATAGCCTTTACTACAGATGTGCTTTTTGGGACATGTCACCTTATGGGTATTATTTTAAGGATGAACTGTTTAAAAACAAATTTTTCTTTTATTTTTTTTTTTGGGTGCAAAAAAAAAATTCATTGTGGCAGCTCTTCCACTCCCACATTTCTCTCCCCTGATAGAGAATGACTTTTTCAGAAGTCCTTGTTAAGAAAAAAGGGGAGCGGGACTATTGGTTGTTCTTGCTCTCCAGGTTGTTTATTATTTTCTAATCAGCAATTTCTGCACCCCAGGCTTTACACCAGCTTGGCAGTGTGGGAGAAAAGACACAAAAAATCCTCAAACACACAGAATCAAGGTTTTCTTAAAGATAATTCACCCAATTATCACCAAGAACGCACATTATTTCTACTTTTCTACCAATAATTAACTAAATTTCTATTCACGTAACACTACACTGCGGCAAATTTTGACCAATGGTCCTGTGTCCCCAACGCTGCAGAATGTGGATTAGATGAAGGAGGAGGAAGAAGCCTAAAAATGACAAGGACCCTCCATCTTGTCTTCATCTACTTACCATACCAACAAACCCAAACATCTAAATTTCTCACCCTGTGATAAATTACATATTATGCTATTATCTAATTTACATTATTCAAAATTCAGTTTCATCCCAAAGCCTAGTAAGCCCTTTCCATGGATGAAGGTTAAAAGCAGTATTTACCAGAGGGTTTGGATCCTTCGAAACATGCAGAGAAATATTCGCAGCATTCTGGGTTCCAACATTCATCACAATTTTTTTTTGTTTGTTTAAACTTCTCATGAGATCACAGACACTTTAACATTTGCTTACTTTAGCACTGAATGCTTTTGCTCAGGTTTACAATTTAAACCTTTTATCTCCCACATACTTCTCTATGATTTAAAGGAATAGTTAATATATTATAGTTTATTACTATGGTTTACAAGAGAATTTTAGCCTAAAAATAAGGCATTTCTTCATTTTATCTTATTTGGGAGTTGACTTTTTTTGATTGACTTTAGTGCCTTTACGTTGTTTTTTTATGCATCATTACTTTTCTCTCACTTGAGAGAGGAGTGAGGCCTGCAGGTTTCTTTTGTGTACGGGAAGAGTTAATCTTTCACTTGGGGAAAGCGAAGGGCATGGGCTGGAGCTGCTTAGAATGAAGTGGCTGCTCTGGCAGAGGGATCCTGGCTAGGATTTCACTAGCTAGGCTCCATCGCTAACCCTCCCCATGCCCGGGAGCTGCCAAGGCGTGGCCCAGGCAGTGGTGGGGCAGGTTTTTATGTCTGCAGGCTGTCAGCAGCAGTGGTGGGGCAGGTTTTTATGTCTGCAGGCTGTCAGCGGCAGTGGTGGGGCAGGTTTTTATGTCTGCAGGCTGTCAGCAGCCACGGCCGGCCTTGGCTGGGGCCCGCGGCCTCCTCTGCCCTCAGCCGGCTACCGCTGCTGGGAGGGGGCAAAGGGAGCCCCCCCTGCCCGGCCGTGTGAGGGTGTTAAGAAAGAGTTAAGAGTTAGCCATGTTTGTTATTGCACAATTAATGTTTTGTTGTGTTAATAGTTGGTATGACTGTTAAATAATGTTAATTGATAAAAAATCACTCATCATGTACCACTACTGTACCCCTATCCTAAGTTGCTGTATCCTGTTCCTTGTTCCTGTACCCCTAC